>JAFEMH010000358.1:772500-821074 GCA_022495995.1 Adenophora triphylla var. japonica
AATATCAATCTTTATTTATTACGGTGGACAAGTTTTGTCCAAAAAGGTTTGTTGTAGACGGAGTCCTAACATTTTTTGAGTCTATGTTATTTAGGACTCTAACTTCCCGTCCTTGTTGCCGACCTAAATCTTTTAGGGACAGAAAACTGATTTTAAGATTGGAAAATTGCCGTCCCTAAAACATCTATTTCTTATAGTGATTAAATATAATTGCACTTAATGAGTTTTGTGTTGAAAGTGATGATATTTTTTTATATTTAAGACAAAAAAAAAAAAAAAATCAAATTTTTATGCTAATAATAGAGGCCGAAGAGAGTACGTGTGCAATTGGATAAGGGACCCCTGCTCCCCATCCCTTGTTGTGAACTACCGCCAATGTTAGGAATGGTGTCTTTGTCATCTTCTTCCTCCTTGTTGATCGATAGTTATGATTAATTAGACCTAATATGGGTTCTACATGGACCTAATAAATCCCCAGTCTTATGGACATGGAATGAGAGCAACTAAGGATATTGGACAGTAGTTTCAAATTTGTGAGATAAGGAAGAAGAAACATCATATTTTATTTAGTACTATTGTAAAATAGCACATAGCCAAATACTCCATTTAGCCCATTACATCTCCATAAAGAAAAAGTTACTTGGACACACATAAAATTATTTGCCCTTGCCACTACCATGGAGGCCAGAGAAATAGACTTGGGGATTGCTCTCAAAGCCAGGCCTTGAAATGTAAGCCCCACCTCCGCCCGGAGCCTTCATCCATCCTCCTCCACCGCCGCCGCCACCACCACCACCGCTCCCCTTGCTAGTACTACCACCACCACCACCGCTTACACCACTCCCCGATCCACCCTTCCCGCCACCGCCACCCTTGCTGCCACCCATTCTGATGATTTTGCTTGTGAATAATCAATCTGTTTTGTAGGTTTTTCTTGAGGGATGATGGATTAGCTAGTAGATGGCAGGATATTTATATAGAGAGCTAAGCTAAGGACTTAGGAGATCGTTCAAATTTATCATCTCTTTGGAAGTTGTTGATTTTAATTACACTGATTCCCCATTCAACAAAATTTGACTTCTAGGAAGTTGTAGATTTTCTTTTACGAGTACTACGGAGTAGTATTAGGTTAAAGTCTTCACAAATTAATACTCCAGTACTACTCCTAGGAGTATATTTTCGGCATTAACTTTTCTGTATTTTTTTAATAAATTAATATTGCACCCTTGCGTGACATGGAATAAGCAAAATTTTGTTATATTAACATATTTTATTTAAATGATGTTATATAATTATAATATATTAATTATGAGTCCAAAATAATTTATAATAAAAAGTTAAAAATAATGAAAGTATAAATATGTTATAATTATTAAACCAACACAATGAATATTATAAAATTTGGAAGCTTTTTATTCACATATTTCGTGATGTGAGAAACTTCAGTAATTATTCAAATAGGAATTTTTATTTTAAAATATTTTTCCTTAAATGATTTATTTTACTACTTTGTTATTTTACTATTCATTATATAATTGTAAAATTGAAAATTTGGAATAGCAAGTGTATTTATTCATCTTTGCTAAAATAAATATTTTTAAAATATCCCTATATCAAAAGTTTGATATTCATTTATTTTTTATTCTAAAAGGACAATTCATTTGAATTGGAAGTATTCACTTTGAAAAAGAAGATAAATATTCTTATTATTAACTTTTAAACATTAAATTTACGATAATAAAATAAATAGTGAAAGAAATTTAGTAAAAAACGTTTAGAACAAAGCTTTTTAGAAAAAAAAATACAAATTTAAAACAAAAAATTCTTACATTGGAGTTCATTAAGAGACAAAGTAGTAATAATTAAAACAAAATCATCTACTTATTCAAGTACTTAGTAGCCTTATTATGACAATAATTGTATCGTCTTTTGGTTCTTTTTATAATTATGATATAATTAAATAAACAGAAATCAAAATTAACAACTACAGTTAAAACTAATGTAACAATTTATCCAATTTTTTAATGAAATAAAATCCCCAAAAATAAATAAATCTTAAATCAACTCGAAATAATGGCTTCTTCGTCGGAAAGTGCATAACACCAGAAAGTTTCTTTCTTTTTTTTAGAAACGTGACACTGGAAAGTTAGCAAAGTCTTTTATATACTAATATTTTCATCTATATAATAATGTGGGGATCAATAAAATCAGTGAAATAGTAAATAAAATAATAAGAAATTAAATAAACATAGAATAATAAAATTTCATCTATATAAAGTTGGGGATCAACAAAAAAGTTCAGTTAGATTATACTCCATCCATCCTATTATAAACTACACACTATTTGCTCGGAAATTAAGGAAAATTGTTAGTGAATTAAGTGTTGTGAGTATAAAAAATGAGGTTCGAGAGAGAAAATGAGTTGTTATTCTGAGTATGATATGCGAGTTTCATTAATATAAAACGTGCGTCGGTAAATTTTTTGACGGAATACCGACGATTCTCAATTTGCCTTCAGACTCCGTCGCTGTTGTTTTAAAATCCGTCGACAATTTCGTAAAATAATCGACCAATTCAAAGCATATGCCGACGGATTAGCGATGAATATTCCGTCTTTATTTAAATGGTCGTTTTATTTTTGGACAATTTAGTGATGTATTATCGACGGATCATTTCGTTGCTATTATTTATGATGCTGTAATTATTATTTTTATTATTAATATTACTAACGGATTATTCCGTCGCTATTTTTTATGCTGCTGTATTAGTTATTTTTATTATTTAATATTACTGACGGATTATTCTGTCACTAATATATATGAATATTTTTATCATTTTTTCTGTTTCGGGATGGGGATACCTGCTTCATATATCAATGCGTGGATCCTCGGTGTTTCCCGTATGCTCAGATGGAGAGCGGTCCGGATTGGGGTACTTACAATGGCAGTCATACTCTGTGCTAATGAACGAACCATATCATATGTAGACTGTCTCTGCGACTGCTGTGGCTAAAAAGGTGCCCGAAACTGCGTAGACTGCTGACTCGGCTGAAAACTCCTCTGATTATTGAACTGTGGCTGCTGTGCTCTATTTGGATTAGACCAACTAAACCCCGGGTGGGACTTCCAATTTGGGTTGTAGGTATTCTGCCTCTGACCTCCTAACCCAATTGCATTCACATCTTCAAACTCACCCGCCTGTAATGTCGGACAAAAATCTGTAGGATGAGTTACCTCTTAGCAAATGCCACACTACTTTGGCTACTGTCACAACATCATAGTCTTCACCATGCTCTTGATGTCCTCTACATCAGTTTTGACTTGATCAGTCAACCCACTACTAGACTCAGCTGCAATAACCTGCCTGGCATTTGATCTCCTACCATGGGTTCTGGTACTCTTTGCTAGCTCCTCCAACAATTTCTGAGCCTCTACAGTGTTTTTTTTTCAGAATACTACCCCCATAGAAAGAATCAACCATCCTCTTATCCTGATCAGTAAGTCCCACATGGAAGTACATAATTAACTGATCCTCATCATAACCATGATAAGGACAACTCCTGGTGAGTGTATGAAACCGATTGTAATACTCATAAAAGGACTCATCCGCCTTCTGTTCCATGTTACTAATGTCCCTTTTCATGACATTAATCTGGTTCATCGGGAAGAACTCATCCAAAAATGCCTCCTTCATCTGCTGCCATGTGGTTATACTGTTCGAGGCCAGATGATAATACCACACATTAGCCCTGTCCTTCAAGGTAAAGGAGAAGGCTCGAAGTAGAAGTTGCTCAATTGGAAGATCAGTAGGCTTCATGCTATTGCAAACCTGCACGAACTGAGATATATGTTGATTCGGGTTTTCACCGGGTAGCCCACTAAAACTTGGCAATTGGTTTAGTAATCCCGGTTTCTACTCGAATGTGACTCCCATAGGCAAAGCGGGAAAAGTGACTGCCTATGGTTGCTCTGTCTAGTTAGGAGCAATTTTCTGCCTGAGTGTCTGGGGTACTCTATCACCCATCTCTCCTTCCCAACAATTTTCTTTTACTCTCCTGCGTTCTTTGCGTCCTTTCTTGAAAGAACGTTCAATTTCTGTATCAAGAGGTACAAGTAAATCGTTAGTAGAATGGGTGTGAACCATGCACGGTTCCACACAACGAGATATCAGGATAATAACACTTAGCAGATAACAAAAATAATAAAATAAATAAAAATAAAAAGAAATAGATTAAGAAAAAAGAATAAGAACGTAAACAATTATACCGTTTCCCGGCAACGGCGTCAAAATTTGGTAGGCTTAAGTTGCACACCTAATAAATTAAACCGGGACTCGGCCACAAGAATGTAGTAAAGGTAAGTCCAGGGTCGAACCACTGAAGAACGGTATTGAATGCGAACTAATCACAACACAAATGGGGGAATTTTGTTTGTTGATGAATTAATTTCCTAAGACGGGAAATAAAATCTAAGTTGTAAACAATTATGTAAAAAGCACTTTGGATACATAAAACTATCCCCGTCTATCAATCAATGTCACAGATAGAATTCTTTCTTTCTTGCCCCTAATTACTTGAACACGAGATTGGAAAATCTCTATCTCTTCTTTGTTATTGATTACTAGCAGTGACACGCTCAACTAATAATCCTAATCAAAATTTAAACATAGCCGACACGATCAAGATTCAAAAATAATAATTGATGAATGCTTTAAGAGATGAAGATCAAGACATTATTCTATTGCTATTTTAAATAGAAATAAAGCCAATTTTACCCTAATCACAAATCAAGATGACACATACAAGATTTATGAAGGTGCTACAATGAATACTCTAATCCGACACGTTAGAAGAGAATTCTAGCAAAAATCCAATAAAAGGGATTAAGAAATTGATCAAGTTTCACAACCCTAAAATTAGATTTAGAATAAGGTACAAGTAAAATTGTAATCAGAGAAAGAGAATAAGAAGATTCAAACCTCAACTGATATAAAAAACGGATCAAGAGTTACAATCTAAAGTTACGAAAGTTTTAAGCTTCCATGGATGTTTCAAAACTTCAAAGGTTTCTTCCTCAATTCTAATAAAAAAATAAGATAAAAACCTAATAGTCTATTAAAAACTCCTATTTATACCAGTGTTCTAAAAGACCCCGCCTAAGGGCGTCTAGGCCCCGCCTAGGCGCTAGGCCCCGCCTAGGCGCTAAGCCCCTCTCCAACGCCTAGTTCTAAGTCCCGCCTAGGTCCCGACTAGTCCCCGCCTAGGTGCTAGGCCCGGCTCCGCCGCCTAGCATCCACCTAGCGCTTTTTAGAACCTTGATTTATACTAGGACAATAATAAGGGAAAGAAATAAGTATTTTCTTTCCTAAAAATCCTCCTAAAGGCAGCCCAAAAGTCCTCCTCCAATGTTGATTTCGGGATTCCTAACATGTCCTTGCAGTTTTGCAAAATCCACTCAAGTCCTTCGGCTTTCAGTAATTTCAGAAAAGTCCCTGGTCCTCAGATTTGCAGTTTGGTCATTGGATTCTTCAAATTTCTGCAGAACAGTCCTCAGCTTCTCAATTTGATCCCTTAAGCTCTTTTCCTTAAACCTTTTAAGCTCGACTTTGGCTCCTCGAAAGCATTACATCCGGATATGAAATAAAACAACTCAAATACCCTCGGATTACAATAACTTTCATTACAATCTCACTTTAACTTACTATCCCAAAATTACATCAAAACTAAACTAAATACATCAAAATAGGGATAATATATCTAGGAAAATAGAGAATTACACATAACAAAATCCACCACATCAACAACCCCAATCTCACATTTCTACTTTCAGCAGCAAACTCGGGATGAGTTTGGTTAAAATGTATCCAAGCTGGCGAGTCCGGGGGATGATGCATCACTCCTTCCTCGTATACGTGCTCGGCATGCCATCTCATCATTTTTGCTGTAGCATTGGATGCGTACAACCTTTGGAGGTGAGGATTCAATGGGAAATAATACATTTTCTTGTATGCTATATTGGTTTTTTGGCGTTTCATATCCCCCCAACGAGGTTTTTTAAACCGGGGATGATCACAAAATTTTCAAGTGGTCAAATCTGAATCCTCACCCCAATAGATCATGCAACCTTCAACACAACAATTGATCTTCTCAAACGGTAACCCCATTCCGCGCATTAACTTCTTGCTTGCATAGAAGTTATTTGGGACTAAGTTAGGCTCATGAACAACCTCCTTGATGATCTTGGTTACTTGATTAAAATATTTTTTGGACATTAAGTCACTACTAGAATTTTATGTTTTAGCCACTAATTTTCACCACTAAAAAAGTTGGTTGCTTACCAACCAACTTATTAGAGACTGACCTTTTGTAGTTGCTAATATGTCTACTGAAACACATTTGAATTGCAACTAGTTTGTAATTCAATTGCAATTCAGTTACAGTTCGGTTACTTCAGTGAAATTACAAAAGATCTTTCTCTAGTTATTTGGTTGGTTAGTAGTCGAAATTTATTGGTTGCAAAAACAGTAGCTAAAAATAATTTTTTGTATAATATTGAAAAGGCTGCGGACAAGTTATGGTGACACTCGGAATTCAGAGTAACTTTTGCATATGGTTAAAAATAAATAAATTAGCCTTTAAAGGCGACATACAATTACTAGAAATTTGATTTAGAGAAACTATTTCCAAATAGTATGTGAACACAAATAAACCAACAGAAGGGGGGGAGGTGTTCCTATTTTGCGTTTAGGGATTGGGGTAGTCTAGGGATTCTATTTCTATATCAACAACAACGACGACAACAAAGTCTTACACTACAAAAAATTTATGTTCTAGCTACTGTTTTCGCCACCGATAAATTTAAACTACTAACTAACCAAATAATTAGAGAAAGATCTTTTGTAGTTGCTAATTTCACTGAAATGTAACTGAACTGCAACTGATTTGCAAATGAATTAGAAACTAGTTGCAATTCAGTTGCAATTCAAATGTGTTTTAGTAGCCATATTAGCAACTACAAAAGGTTAGTCTCTAATAAGTTGGTTCTTTAGCAACCAACTTTTTTCATGGTGAAAAGTAGTGGCTAAAACATAAATTTCTAGTAGTGAGTTCTCAGACTTCATACTCATCAATCGGCTACAAGAGATAATTCAGAGTGCTTCTCACACCCGGGCCACAACTGGTTTTTAGAAGCTTCCAACATATCAAAGAACTTTTTAGCCTGGGTATTTGGTGGCTCTTCGACATCATCATCAACATTAAAATTAGGGCCAGCTGCATCTAAAACCGTAGTGGTATAAGTGTCAGGTACAGCTTCATCATCAGTAGACGATAATACTTTGATTCTCTGTAGGGTTTATATTTGTTTCTCCTTGGAATGTCCAAACATAGGGAACAAACCCATGTTTCACCAAGTGGAACTTCACCATTTCCACATCAATAAATCTTCTATTTAATTTTGACACTTTTCTAGCTTACATGAGCACTTAATTATGTCCTCGTCCTTCCATCCTTTCTGATTAATTGCGTATTCAACAAAAGTCTCAACTCCTTCAACAAAAGAGTTTGTTAAAAACTCATTCTCAAAGCATTTGTACATCCAACTACGATCGAGGTTCATTTTTAATTCCTATATTAATAAAAGAGCGCACGAAAACAACAAAATTAGAGTTAACAGGGAGATAGATACATACCTGTGTGAACTGAAGAGATCCGGATTGCCTCTCGTAAAGCTCGAATGCCTCTCGAAGAGCTCGACGATTCGATTTGGGTGAGATGCTACCGTGTTTGATTTGGGGGGAAGAGTTAACAGGGAGATAGGTACAATGCGTATTTTAGATTTTTGGTGAGAAAAGAGGGGTTTTTTATTTTTCAGCAAGTGAGTGGAGGCGGGGAAGTGAAAATCTAAGGCGCCTAGTTTTCAGTTGTTTCCCAAAAACCCTTTTTTCCTTTTTCTTTTTTGCATCAATTATTTTTTAACCAAAATTCTATTATACTATCATTTGTTTAGTTAATTTCAAAACAAAACTTTTATATATAACTTTTTGAGAAAAAAAACTTTCTTACTTAAAAAAGTCAAAAATATTTATCTCTATTAAAAAAATAATAAAATACTTATAGTGAAGGATATTGTCCGTCCTACATTTCTTTATAATACTATCATTTGTTTGGTAAAAATATATAATTTAATTACTGACGGATTTTATCCTTCGGTAATAGTACGTAATTTATTTACCGACGAATTTAATCCGTTGGTAAAAAATATCCGTCGCTATTCCGTCGCTACCCTAAAATATAAATAAAAAATAATTATTTCAAATCATTTAGCAACTACTCAAATCCGTCGCTATTCTAAAAATTATATATAAAAAGTAAAAATTTAGTCATGTGTTCCGTCATAAATCTGTCGGTAAAAAAGTGCACAAAGTTTTGGCGCCACAACGGCGACAAATTAGAGTCAGAATGGACTTCGTCGGCATTTTCGTCACTAAATCCGTCGGTAATCTCGTCCTAATTTCGTGTTTTGTTTTCCACATAAGTCGTTGCTATTTCGTTGATAATCCGTTGCTAATATCGACGGATATTAGTCCATCATTAATTTTCGTCGGTATCTGCCACTTTTCTTGTATTGGCACTTGATTCTGCAAAGTCCATCTCTATCTCTGAAGCTCCTTTAGTTGAGATCACTATGTTAGTGATTCAACACTTATTCATTTTATTCATATTTCAAGTATTTTCAGTTGAGTTTGCTTCTACCCTTTGTTTTTCTTGATAAACATGAAACTAGTGTAATTTGATTCCTAGTCCAAATATTTTCAATTAAGTTTGCAAAGTCCATCTCTGAAGCTCCTTTATTTTAAGAACACTCCCAAGACCATTATTCGTGTTGTATAGCTTGTTCTATTAAGCATACTCAAACTAATACATACTTTTTAATTAATTTTTCACACTACAAGAAAAAAAGGTTTTAGCGACGGAAAAATCCGTCGCTAAAAGTCAAAATTCCGTCGCTAAAATGATTTATCGACGGATTACCGACGGATTTTTTTCGTCGCTAATGTTTAGCGACGAAATTTTATGTCCGTCGGTAATTTAGTGAGGAACCAATCATTCGCTAATTGATTCCAAACCGTCGCTAATAACATGGATGGGACGATAAATTTATGATATTTTGCGATGGAATAATCCGTCATTATTGCTTAAAATCCGTAGCAAAAATGGAAAAGTTAGTAATTTGTGGACGACAAAATAACGAGGGATAGAGAGACGGATTTTCCGTCGCTAAAATTTATTACATATTTTCACAATTTTATTAATTTTTTTAAATTTTCTTTTTTCAATATTTTTTATTTTTGATATACCAAATTACCGGATATTTCCGTAGCTAATTTGATATTTTTTATTAAAAAAAAATTATATATATATATATATATATATATATATATATATATATATATATATATATATATATATATATATATATATGTATGTATTTCAACATTTATACTTTGCTCCCCTCAACTTCAAAATCAATTTAACTAATCCCTTAACTTTTATTATTCTCAAATCAGTCCTTGATATTTTAACAGTTACACTTTGCTCCCCTCAACTTCTCTTATACTCAAAACAGTTACATATCAATTTCTTTTACTTTGATCCCTAAACTTCCAAAAATACAGTTAAAGTCCTAAAAATTTTCTACAATCCTCTAGCACCAACAACCATCAAGCAACCACCAGAAGATCTGCATACAAAGCCCCAAATTTGTGCTCATTAGTGGATCTGAACACATACATACACACAAAAATACAAAAAAAAAAGCTAGATCTATATAGATCTGTAATAAAAATTCAGATTTGAACAAGAAATAGATAGAAATAGAGGAAAATAGAGAGAGAAACTTACCGGAAATTGAATAATAGAACTGCATGAAATATGAGAGTTTATGCCAAATACGAATAAAAAAATATAATCAAATAATAATTTGTCTATCTATAGAAAATATCTGTCAACATTGGCAGTATAAGTAACCTAAGAAGTAGAATTATAAACCAAAACAAGAGTAAAGTTTCTATAGTATCTCAGGTGCACCGAAAAACACCATTATCAGACCAAATATAGTCTCAGAAGACGGGGCACCCGTGAACCTTTAATGTAAACGCAGCGGAATCAATAATAATAGAACAAGAAAATCAAAGAGATTCCTTGACCTTGATTCGAATCCACGAATAAAGGGTTTTAAGAACTCAAGAAGAATTCTTCTGCAAGCTTAAAAGACTTCGAGATATTGCAGAGTTTGCAATTGAATAAAATTAATCGAAAGTTGTTCGTAAACAATTACCAAAGTTGTTTAAATACTTCTAAAACCCTAAGCAACAAATAATAAAGCAAAGGACTAAAATACCCACGTTTGAAAAACAAATACTCAACAATTGTAAATAAAAGACGTAAATAAGGAATCATAACACGACGCCAGGCGGGCGCCTCGCCTATTCCCAGGCGAGCGCATAAACAACCGAAGCCTTCCCCTTGATTGTCAAAGCTTGAGGCGGCCGCATGATATTGCTTGAGGCTGCCGCATGGAATCCAGAAACATCGCCCTTTGTTGTCGAAGCTTGAGTCGCACGCCTGATGAGGAGGGAGGCGGTCGCCTGGTCTTCAGGGTCGTCTCCTGCATTACCCGCTACATCATGCTCCCCTTCTTGAAAAGGATTCGTCCCCGAATCCACATCAACATAAAGAGGATCGTCCGGGAAATACTCGAACAGATCAGCGACATTGAAAGTAGGAGAAATGTGCCACCCGTCAGGTAACTCCACAACATAAGCGTTATCATTGACCTTGCGCACCACCTTGCAAGGACCGATCTTCTTGGGGTGCAACTTACTGTAGGTACCCACCGGAAACCTCTCCTTGCGCAAATGCACCATAACCAAATCTCCCACAGAAAAAGTCTTGACGCGACGTCGCTTATCCGCATCTGCCTTATACCTAGCATTCGAGACCTCAATATTCTTCCGGACCTCTGCCTGAATAGTGTCGAACGATTCTGCCATATGTTCAGCTGCAACGCTATACCCCGGCAACTTTGGTAAGGGCACCAAATCAAGTGTATGACTCGGAGGACGCTGGTACACAACCTCGAATGGTGTCTTCTTCGTAGTTCTGTTAAGCATATTATTAAAAGCAAACTCAGCAGTGGCCAACATCACATCCCACTTCTTCGGATTGTCACCGCATAAACAGCGAACCATCGACCCCAAAGTCCGATTAACCACCTCCGTCTGGCCATCTGTCTGAGGATGAAAAGAATTGCTAAACTGAAGACCCGTCCGGAAGATACTCCACAATGTACGCCAAAAATGACTTAAGAACTTCGTGTCACGATCGGAAGTAATAGTCTTGGGAACCCCATGTAGGCGAACCACCTCCTTGAAGAAAAGTCCCGCAATATGAGCAGCATCCGATGTCTTACGACACGGAATAAAATGGGCCATCTTTGAGAAACGATCAACGACCACGAACACCGAATCATTGGACCTTTGTGTACGAGGTAACCCCAAAACAAAGTCCATCGAAATATCCTCCCAAGGGGCTGTAGGAACAGGAAGAGGGGTGTACAATCCCGTATTCTGGGACTGCCCTTTGTTCGTCTGACAAACCATGCACTTCCGCACGAACATATAAGTATCCCTCCGCAACTGTGGCCAATAGTACCGTTGGGAAACCAACTCCAAAGTTTTGTCACGACCAATATGACCATCCTTGTGAATCTCCGCAATAAGACTCTCACGAACGGAGCCTTGAGGAATGCACAAACGGTTCCTGAAAAATAAGAACCCATCCTGCAGAAAGAACACTCCGACAGGATCTCCATGCTGACAACGAGCCCAATCTGCAGAAAAATCAGGATCTGACGCATACAACTCTTTCAAGCAGTCAAACCCCACCACGACAGTATGCATTGTAACCAACAGACTCACCCGACGACTCAATGCATCGGCAACCTTATTATGTTGCCCACTTTTGTGTTGAATAACAAAAGTGAACTGTTGTAGATATGCCACCCAACGTGCATGCATCCTGTTAAGAGTTTTCTGACCATTCATATATTTCAAGGCTTCATGATCAGTATGAAGGATAAACTCACGGTGTAATAAATACTGCTCCCAATGTTTGATGGCCTGAACCACCGCATAGAATTCAAGCTCGTAAGTGGTCCACTTACGTTTAGCCTCCTCAAGCTTTTGACTCATAAAAGCCACAGGTCGCTTACTCTGAATCAAAACAGCTCCAATGCCCACAACAGAGGCATCAGTCTCCAACTCAAAAGGCTTAGAGAAATCCGGTAATACCAAAATAGGAGCACTAGTGAGTTTCTCCTTAATTAAGGCAAAACTAGCAGCAGCCTCGTCACCCCACAAGTACTTCCCCTTTTTCATACATTCAGTAATAGGAGCTACAACAGTACTAAAGTTTTTAATGAAACGACGGTAAAAAGTAGCAAGACCATGAAAACTGCGTACCTCACTAACCGTAGTAGGAGTAGGCCAGTCGCGAATAGCCCGAACTTTTTCTTCATCAACCTGAATCCCATCCGCAGAAACGACATACCCTAAAAACAACAGCTTGTCAAGCATAAAACTGCACTTCCTGAAATTGATGTACAACTCATTCTCTTGAAGTGCCTGCAGAACCAACCGAATATGCCCAATATGCTCCTCCTCCGATTTACTAAAGATCAGGATGTCATCAAAGTAAACCACCAAAAATTTCCCATTAAAAGGCTTCAAAACCTGATTCATCAACCGCATAAAAGTGCTAGGAGCATTAGATAAGCCAAACGGCATGACTAACCACTCATAAAGCCCCTCCTTGGTTTTGAAAGCAGTCTTCCACTCATCACATTGGCGAACCCTCACTTGATGGTATCCACTTCGCAAATCAATCTTAGAGAAGATGCGAGCACCACGAAGGACATCTAGCATATCATCAAGGCGGGGAATAGGGAATCTGTACTTGACAGTAATCTTGTTAATAGCCCTGCTATCAACACACATCCGCCAGGAACCATCCTTCTTGGGAACAAGTAGAGCTGGAACCGCACAAGGGCTCATACTTTCCCGAATATAACCCCGCTGTAATAACTCCTCAACCTGCGACCTCAGAATATCATGCTCAGCTGGGCTCAATCTATAATGTGGCAAATTAGGGAGGGAAGCGCCAGGGACTAGTCAATGTTATGCTGAATATCCCGCAACGGAGGCAACCCCGCAGGAAGTTCATCAGGCATAATGTCCCTATACTCATCCAATAACGCTTGTAAAGTAGTAGGAACTGAACAAGTGCCATCACCCAAGCCCTTCTTGACTACAGCAAAAATAACAGGCTCATCCTTAGCCTCGGAAACAAACTCCTGTGCAGTACATAGTGAAACAATAGGCTTTCGCCTAGGTTGGGCACATACAGATTTTTCACGCAATGGACACAAATTAAAACGAGCCCCATCCTTCATAAAGCTCAAAACATTATCCCGACCCTTATCCACGACATTAAGGTCGAATTGCCATGGTCGACCCAACAAAAGATTGCAAGCATTCATATCCACAATATCACATAAGACATCATCCTTATAACGACCAATAGAAAAGGGTACAAGACATTGTTGGTGTACCTTAATGTTGCCCAACAAATTTATCCACCCAACTGTATAGGGTGTAGGATGTGTCTGCGCCTTCAGCTGCAATTTCTCCACCGTATCCCGCGAAATCAAATTTTCGCTACTCCCACTGTCAACGATGATAGAAACTGTAGAATCATTAACCTTCCCCCGTGTGCGAAAAATGTTGTGACGTTCCGGATCATCAGCAGCAGTAGGGGTTGTCAACATAAGTCTTCGGACCACCAAAGAGGAATGCTCTCCCTCGAAATCGGCTTCATCATTGGGATCCTCCCAAAACTCCTGACAAGCTTCCTCATTGACATCCTCCTCACCATCATCCCTTTCAACCACGTTAACAGATACACGCCACCACACTTATAGCACTTGTCACCGTAAGACTTAGCATAAGGATTGGTAGTCTGACGGTTAGTCGAGGGTGACGGAGTCGGCTTACGCACAGCTTGCATTGTAGGGGCGGAGGTTGTTTTCGCTTCGGCAATCACTGAACCTCCAACATGTGTCTTGCCCGAATCAGGACCCCCAGCAGTCGACGATTGACCCCCCAGATTACGGAACTGCGATGGTGGTCTGAAAGCCGGCGCCAACTGACGTTCGACTGTTTGCGCTCGTTCAATAGCCTCATCCAAGAAACTGACAGTATGGAGTTCAACCTGATTACGGATATTCTGTCGTAGGCCTTGAACAAAGCGAGCTGTCAACTGCGCATCGGTTTCACTCAAGTCAGAGCGAGATGACCAGTTGTGAAAATCATGGAGATAGGCATCAACCGTTCTAGCACCTTGTTTACACTCCATGAATTTCTTGTACATAACCTGATCAAAATTAACAGGTAAAAACCTCTGCCTCAAAGCTTGTTTCATACGGTCCCAATCATTAATTGGTGGTCTGCCACTACGAATCAATTGGTTATTGATTTGTTTCCACCATGCAGATGCACCACCCCTTAATTTATATGCCACGTATGTGACTTTTTTCTCCTCAAACGTATTTATCAAATCAAAATATTTTTCAACTTCATCTAACCAATCAGAAAAATCAACCATGTCCAACTCAACAGTAAAGAAGGGAATATCTGCCTTGATTTTTGGTAGTTGTTCGAAGTTGTTCTGAATTCCTCCGGCCGGCGGAGCGCGATGGAGGTTTCTGTCCTCGCGTCCTACAGGGATCTCACGATTGCCTGCCCGATGCCCTTGGTTGAGCTGCAATGCCTGTAAAGATTCTGCGATTTCTGGATGTTCTTCAGCGCGAGCGGCGCGATCCTGCTGCATCTGTTGAACCAAAGCAGTAAAATTGGCGGTCATTGTAGCCATGGCTGTTTGAAGCTCATTGATACCTCCATCGTTTCCGTTATTGGCCATCGTCCTAGGATCTCTCCTGCTCTGAGACCAAATAATGTAAACGCAGGGGAATCAATAATAATAGAACAAGAAAATCAAAGAGATTCCTTGACCTTGATTCGAATCCACGAATAAAGGGTTTTAAGAACTCAAGAAGAATTCTTCTGCAAGCCTAAAAGACTTCGAGATATTGCAGAGTTTGCAATTGAATAAAATTAATCGAAAGTTGTTCGTAAACAATTACCAAAGTTGTTTAAATACTTCTAAAACCCTAAGCAACAAATAATAAAGCAAAGGACTAAAATACCCACGTTTGAAAAACAAATACTCAGCAATTGTAAATAAAAGACGTAAATAAGGAATCATAACACGACGCCAGGCGGGCGCCTCGCCTATTCCCAGGCGAGCGCATGAACAACCGAAGCCTTCCCCTTGATTGTCAAAGCTTGAGGCGGCCGCATGATATTGCTTGAGGCGGCCGCATGGAATCCAGAAACATCGCCCTTTGTTGTCGAAGCTTGAGGCGCACGCCTGATGAGGAGGGAGGCGGCCGCCTGGTCTTCAGGGTCGTCTCCTGCATTACCCGCTACATCAACCTTTATCCCCGGTGCAGTAGGGCAAGAAGCCAACGGACAATGATCATCAAAGTCCAAACCCCACCATTTTGGTCCGTTGATTCCCTTCGATTGAAGGGTGAAGTAAATCAACACTCCCATGAAAGCAATGCCAACATCCAGATCAGCAGATAACAGATAGTTATGCCTAGCCCACCACCCCTTATGTCTCTTATACACATAGAAGCTGAAAAACATTCTATTGAGAACACTAAAAAGCTGATGCATGGGCCTAAGTTGAATGTAATGGGGAATGGATTGAACTAGTTTTGAAATCAGTTTTTCGGAATAGATAATTAATCTAGCATTTATCTCTTTTGGTCACCATTTTAATTTTCTTTAGTTGAATGA
Source organism: Adenophora triphylla var. japonica (assembly GCA_022495995.1). Classification (NCBI taxonomy): domain Eukaryota; kingdom Viridiplantae; phylum Streptophyta; class Magnoliopsida; order Asterales; family Campanulaceae; genus Adenophora; species Adenophora triphylla. The sequence continues at coordinate 788,482 of JAFEMH010000358.1, forward strand.
TGTAGAGATGATTATCTTTTTTATTAAATTATTATTCTAAGTTTAATGTATGTATGTTAATTGTGAACGAGGATCTTGGATTTGAGGAATTGTTTTATTAAATTAATTGTCTATTCATATTTTAGAGCAAAACTTTTATATTTTTCTTAATTATTATTTGGGTCAGTTGCAAGAGTCCCAATTAATTTCCCACCAATTCTTATTTTTTGGAGCCAATCTTTTACAGCCATAATAATTAATAATATCAATCTTTATTAAGGTCGACAAGTTTTGTCCTAAAAGTTTTTTTTGTAGACGGAGTCCTAACATTTTTTGAGTCGTATGTTATTTAGGACCCTGACGTCCCGTCCTTGTTGCTGGCCTAAAACCTTTTAGGGACGGGAAACTAACTTTTAAGGTTGGGAAATTGCCGTCCCTAAAACATCTATTTCTTGTAGTGATTAAATATAATTGCAATTAGTGAGTTTTGTGTTGAAAGTGATGATATTTTTTTTATATTTAAGTAAAAAAAAATCAAACTTTTTTGCTAATAATAGAGGCCGAAGAGAGTATGTGTGCAATTGGATACGGGACCGCTGCTCCCCATCCCTTGTTGTGAACTACCGCCAATGTTAGGAATGGAGTCTTTGTCTTCTTCTTCCTGCTTGTTGATCGATAGTTATGATTAATTAGACCTAATATGGGTTCTCCATGGACCTAATAAATCCCCAGTCTTATGGACATGGAGTGAGAGCAATTAAGGATATTGGACAGTAGTTTCAAATCTGTGAGATAAGGAAGAAGAAACATCATATTTTATTTAGTACTATTGTAAAATAGCACATAGCCAAATATCATTTAATTTAGCCCATTACATCTCCATAAAGATAAAGTTACTTGGACACACATAAAATTATTTGCCCTTGCCACTACCATGGAGGCCAGAGAAATAGACTTGGGGATTGCTCTCAAAGCCAGGCCTTGAAATGTAAGCCCCACCTCCGCCCGGAGCCTTCATCCATCCTCCTCCACCGCCGCCACCCCCACCACCACCGCTCCCCTTGCTAGTACTACCACCACCACCACCGCTTACACCACTCCCAGATCCACCCTTCCCGCCACCGCCACCCTTGCTGCCACCCATTCTGATGATTTTGCTTGTGAATAATCAATCTGTTTTGTAGGTTTTTCTTGAGGGATGATGAATTAGCTAGTAGATGGCAGGATATTTATATAGAGAGCTAAGCTCTTAGGACTTAGGAGAACGTTCAAATTTATCGTCTCTTTGGAAGTTGTTGATTTTAATTACATTGATTTCCCATTCAACAAAATTTGACTTCTAGGAAGTTGTAGATTTTCTTTTACGAGTACTACGGAGTAGTATTAGGTCAAAGTCATCACAAATTAATACTCCAGTACTACTCCTAGGAGTATATTTTCGGCATTAACTTTTCTGTATTTTTTTAATAAATTATTATTGCACCCTTGAGTGACATGGAATAAGCAAAATTTTGTTATATTAACATATTTTATTGCCAAAAACTTGTAAAAAACGCGTTTTTTTAAGCTTAACAAAAAACGTGTTTTTCACCCGTCGCGCTCGGCCCCTTTCTCTCTTTTTCTTCATCTACAAATCCGACGGGCTCTTAATAACAAACAAAAATAAAAGATAAAAACTTGAGAAGATCACTTGTCTCTTCCGCCCTAATCGAACGAAGAAATCGAAGCTCCCCATACACAACAATGGCACAAAGCTGCGGCCAAATTTCTTGCTGTGACGATAAATTTACACCAGACGTTGATTCTATGTTGTACCTAGGGTTTTGAATCAACAATCACCTCTTGATTTCAAATGTTAGATTGAATTGGGATTTCTGGGACTTCAAAAAAAGCTAGGGTTTTTGAGTTGCTTCACTTCATTCGGTGGTTTTTATTCGCTCATTGGTCGATCTCTCTCTGTGTGTGTGTGTATGGATTCTTCTTCATCAACAACATCTTTAATGTCTGCTGCTGTTCATCATAGGGACTCGCTCGTATTTTTGGTGGTATTTTTGGTGGGCTGGGTAATTAGATGCTAGTGCATGTGTTTTGGAGTGCCAATGCATGTGTTTTGGAGTGCCAGTTCATGTGTTTATGAGTGTCGGTGCTTGTATTTTTGAGAGCCAGCAAAAATGATTACTAGTGTTTTTGAGTGCCAGTGTATGTGTTTTTGAGTGCCAGTGCATGTGTTTTTGAATGCCAGTGCATGTGTTTTGGAATGCCAGCGCTTGTATTTTTGAGAGCCAGCAAAAATGTTAGTGTAATAAAGTGCCAGTGTTAGTGTAACAGAAAGCCAGTGTGAAGAGTGCCAGTTCATGTATATAAAAGTGCCCGTGTAAAAAGCGCCAGTGCCAGTTTAACAAAGTGCCAGTGTTAATGTAACTGCCATTTTGTTAAACTGGCACTGTCACTTTTTACACTGGCACTTTGTTACACATGCACTGCATTTTATTTACACTGGCACTTTGTTAAAATGGTACTGACACTTTTTTACACTGGCACTTTATTACACATGCACTGGCACTTTGTCACACTGGCACTTTGTTAAACTGGCACTGGCACAAACGGGGAAACACAAAACACGTTTTTCCTAAGTGCCAGAAAAAACGCGTTTTTTATAAGACCAACTCTATTTTATTTAAATGATGTTATATAATTATATTATATTAATTATGAGTCCAAAATAATTTATAATAAAAATTTAAAACTAATGAAAGTATATACTCCCTCCGTCCCATAGAACATTACCCCTTTTGCTATTTTGGGCGTCCCTCTTTAAAGTCCCACTTTCCTAAAAAGGAAACCTTAAATCACTATTCTCTCCACTCATTCTCTCTCCTACATTATTTTAATACTCACAACACCATTATAATTTACTATTCTCTCCACTCATTCTCTCTCCTCCCACTCACAACATCTACTTTAATAACATTATTCCTTATTTTCCGTTCTCAATAGTAAACGGGCAATGTTCTATGGGACGGAGGGAGTATAGGTTATAATTATTAAACCAACACAATGAATATTATAAATTTTGTAAGCTTTTTGTTCACATATTTCGTGATGTGAGAAACTTCAATTATTATTCAAATAGGAATTGTTATTTTAAAATATTTTTCCTTAAATGATTTATTTTACTACTTTGTTATTTTACTATTCATTATATAATTGTAAAATTGAAAATTTGGAATAACAAGTGTATTTATTCATCTTTGCTAAAATAAATATTTTTAAAATATCCCTATATCAAAAGTTTGATATTCATTTATTTTTTATTCTAAAAGGACAATTCATTTGAATTGGAAGTATTCACTTTGAAAAAGAAGATAAATATTCTTATTATTAACTTTTAAACATTAAATTTACGATAATAAAATAAATAGTGAAAGAAATTTAGTAAAAAACGTTTAGAACAAAGCTTTTTATAAAAAGACAATTTTAAACAAAAATTTCTTACAGTGGAGTTCATTAAGAGACAAAGTAGTAATAATTAAAATAAAATCATCTACTTAGTCAACATATTTAGTAGCCTTATTATGACAATAATTGTATCGACTTTTGGTTCTTTTTATAATTATGATATAATTAAATAAACAGAAATCAAAATTAACAACTACAGTTAAAACTGTAACAATTTATACATTTTTTTAATGAAATAAAATCCCCAAAAATATAAATCTTAAATCAACTCGAAATAATGACTCATTCGTCGAAAAGTGCATGACACCAGAAAGTTTTTTTTTTTTTTTAGAAATGTGACACTGTAAAGTTAGCAAAGTCTTTTATTTATTAATATTTTCATCTATATAATAATGTGGGGGATCAATAAAATCAGTGAAATAGTAAATAAAATAATAAGAAATAAAATAAATATGGAATAATACAATTTCATCTATATAAAGTTGGGGATCAACAAAAAAGTTTAGTTAGATTATACTCCATCCATCCTATTATAAACTACACACTATTTGCTCGGAAATTAAGAAAAAATGTTAGTGGATTGAGTGTTGTGAGTATGAAAAATGAGGTTGAAGAGAGAAAATGAATTGTTGTTCTGAGTATGATATGCGAGTCCCATTAATATAAAAATAATAAAATATTTCCATTTTAAAAATTATATACCCCTCTGTCCCACTAGACTTATGACAATTTTCCATTTTGGACGTCTCACTCGACTTGTGATATTCCAAAATGATAAGTTTATATTATTTTTATATTTAATAAGACTCATTTGTCATATTTATAACAACAATCTCCTTAATATATCCCTCACTCGTTCTCTCTACTATTTTACTTTTCATACTCACAATACCTCCTGTACTCATTCTCTCCTCTTATTATATTAATGTTGGTGTAGTTCCCTAGACGTTTAGTTATGTTTGACTTATAACTTAAATCGCTATGTAATAGTCTTTATCATTTATTATAGAGAAAATTTATTTGGTTCATTATATGTTTACATGTTTATTATATTGAACTGCGTCCCTAGTTATTATGAATAGCTAGTATACGTTGGTAATGGATAATCATGGAGATGATTATATGCATGAAGATGCACATTACACTTATGGGTACTTGCTAGAGAACAAGTACTGGACTTGACCTACTTATGAGATTTATGACATGGTCTGTTGTCATGAATAAATCTAATGATAGTCGTGCGATTGAATCCTTGAACCTGAGATTATCATCGTCTGATGAACATCGTGTTTGATATAGTCTAACATTATCTTTAATCGGATAGCAATAAGGGCTATGTTGGCACGATTGGATTCTTGTAGGGAAGAATGATAAGTCAAGATGAGATTTGTCCCTCTCGTTGAGAGAGATGTTTGCTTGGGCCCCTCGATGAATGATGTTGATGAAATGTGTGGCCACACTCAAGTGATTTGATAGAGATAAAATGCATTTGGATTATCAACATATTCGAAATCGAGAAAGCATTGAACATATGAGTTGACATGGACCATGACTCATGTTCAATTGGCATCGTGGACAAAAGGATTGTGACATTTGATCTATCGAGGAATCAAGCTTTGATGTTATATTAATTGAGTGGATATGATGGTTTGCTAGAAACCACTTATGTCTTTTGAGGTCGATGTTTCGACTCGCTACCAACATAATATAATTCCTATTGGGTCACACACAAAGGACGAATTTGATCATTGGCTGAAAATTGGAGATTTTGGGTTCTGGCACGACTCGTGACCAGAAGCATGACTCGTGCCCTGGGTCACGACTCGTGCCAAGGGTCACGACTGGTGACAAGGCAGTACGACTGCGTTTTGGGCGTCAAAAGATTGACTCGTTGACTTTGGGGAATTGGGCACGACTCGTGCCCGTGGGCACGAGTCGTTACCCTGATCAGCACGAGTGCAATTTTGGTCACGAGTCCTGGTACGACTGAAATTTGGCTTGGACCACTCGTGATTGTCTGGAATGACTCGTGGCACGAGTCGTGCCCAGGAGCACGAGTCATGCCCTGAGCGAATTTCAGCCAGTCCGCGGTTTCCTTTGGCGATTTGGTTTTGGTTTTGACAAGGATTCTTTCCCTAATTGTTAGGGATTTATATGTGATATAAATATAATCCTCTTGCAGCCAAAAACCTCTCTCTACTACATTGTTCTAAGTTTATGAAACTCTAGAAAATAAATCCCAAAGTAATTCCATTGTTTTGACTTTGATTATTGAATATTGATTCAATAATTGGAAGGATCATCTAGCAATCCAACAAGAAGCGTTCTTGGTTCGTTCGCGTGTGGATACCATTAGAGGATGATTACGTTATCATCTAAGGCTTGGATAAATTCATCACATTGAAGATCAAGGAGAAGTTTGAAGATCCGGTAATAAATTCAAAGGTTGAATTTCGAGATTCGTTTCAAGCATCAAACAAATCGCATTAAGGTATGTGAATTCTATTTCATGTTTCTAATCTCTTCATGCTAGACGAATTTAAGGGCTAGGATTTTGTTGTTGTATAAATATTTTTCGCTGCGTTTGTAACCCCAAAACCCAACAATTAATATTTCTTAATTCCTGTGTCGAAAGAGAAAATTATAAATCGGAAGAGACGAAGTAGTTTGTAGTGCGATGCCATATGATAAAAGTGTATAGTTTGTAGTGGGTCACAAGGAGTACATTTTTAAAATTAAATAAATAAAGCCAAAAGTATCCATGTTGATTTTTTTTTGTATTTTTTTTTTGAAAAATTCCATATTGACGTAAAAGATAAAAAAATGTTGACGATAAGGATCAAGAATTAATAAAAAAGATCTTGTTAAATTGAATATGAGCCCAATTCTTTTGCAAGATATTTTAGTTCTTTTTTTTTTCAAACATTTATTAGGACAACATTAAAAACACTCTCAACAATAGCTTCTGAAATTGTAACTATTTTGGAGGGAAAATTTTATTTTTGAAGAGAAAGCATACCAAAAGACACTGTTCTCTTATATATATATATATATATATATATATATATATATATATATATATATATATATATATATATATATATATATATATATATAATGCCATAATAATGGTTAATTTTATCAAACCTACTTTGAACATTAACTAACATTTTATGCTAAACTATTAATTTTCATAAAAATTAGTGATCAAAAAGTTCTAAAAAGTATCATAATGTCCGAAAAGTTCCTTCACCATGCTGGTATTATATATGCAGTTTAATATTCACATATAATTGAATATAATAATAATGCATGCATTATTATATATTACTAAATAAAAACTTTTCAATTATTTTGATTTAATTAGGAGCTTAAGAAGAGGAAGTGATATGTCCCCAAAGGAATTTATAAGTCAAATTCCCTAAAAATTTAAAAAATGATTATTAATTGCCAATAAAAACATTATCAATAACTTTTTTTTAAATTTTATGGAGATTGTTAGGATTAGGTGTCTTTGAATTGGAGTTCGATCCAAAGAGGGAGTGCAAGAACAAGCCCAAGGTTGATTTGAATACAATACGAAAAAGGAGAAAGAGATTGAAGCTGTTTTGGAAAAAAGAAGGAAAAACAAAAATAGGAAAGCTTGTTTCCTTAAGTGGTTTGGCTTTTTTCTCAAAGTTTTGTAATCCTTTTGACTTACTGTTTAGGCAGTATAAATACTCCCCTTTTCATAGAGTTTTTTTCATTTTTGTGTGATACATTATCAATAATTCTAGGATACAATTTAGTGATTTTCTAGCTTGTTTTTAGCATTTCAAATCTGTCTCATCCATTTCTCTAGATTATGGTTGCGCAGTTATAAATTCTTGTGATAAATAATTCGTGCACATAATTAGAGAGTTTGTATGGTGATTCTACATATTAATAGTATTGTTTTCTCCCTCTACCCATGTACGTAGCCAAGTTGGTGAACCACGTAAATACTTGTATTCGTCTGCGTGTGTATGTTGTGATTATCCATCTCCTCTACTACTGCCTGTTATAACAAACTGGTATCAGAACTTTTTGGTTGAAGAGCGTCTGGGGTATTGCGTTGCGTAAGAGAAGGATGGATTCAGACATGAAACCAAAATCGACAAGTTTAATGGGAGGAACAATTTTATTTTATGGCAGATCAAGATGAAGGCTTTATTGAAAAACAAAGACTTATGGGCTCTAATGGGTGCAGTAATCAGGGATCATAAGGGTGATTCAAAGGTAGTGGTTGTTCCCACATCTGAAGAAAGTTTGGAGAAGAAAGCGAAGGAATCAACATATCTAATCATTCTAGATGAGAAGGCCCATTCGCAGATCATCAAGAGGCTTGATGATGTAATTTTGGCGGATGTTGCTCATTGTAGTGATTCAAGTGGGGCTTTTTGGTTGCTGTTGGAGAAGATGTTCCTGACGAATTCTCTAATGATCAAGTTATACATGAATCAGAAGTTGTTTGCTCTCCGAATGTCTGAAGGTATGCCTATTAAGGAGCACCTAGATCTATTTACTTTTTTATTACTTGAACTACATAATATTGAGGAGAAAATTGATGATTAAGATGTTGCTCTTATTTTTTTGGTCTCTTTATTATTGTCATATGAGGGGTATGTGGACTCTTTCATTTATGGTAAGGATACGGTTACTTTAGAAGAGGTGAAGAGTGGTCTCAAGGCCATAGATTTGCGCCGAAAAACGAGTGGTATATGTACAAAATCTTAGTCAGCAGGTTTGGTTGCGGAAAGCGATAGGGGCCAAGGTAGGAGAAACAAGGGTTCTTCTAGAAGGGGTCATACACCTGGAGATGTTTGTAATTACTGCAAGGAAAAGGTGAATTGGAAACGTGATTGTCCAAGGATAGGAAAGAGAGAGAAATTTGATTCAACTGCAGCAATGACAAATGTTGATGAGAAGGATTATGCTCTAGTAACTAAAGAAGAGAAAGGCATGAAAATTGTATGGATTCTGGAGCTTCTTATCACATGTGTTCGCGCAAAGAATGGTTTGCAACGTACGAGTAGGTGGAGGGTGGCGATATTTATATGGCTAATGGGTCTATCTGCAAGGTGATTAGCATGAGTTCCATAAGGGTTCGAACTTCTGGTGGCAAGTTTGGTAGGTGGAACGAGGTTAGACATATATCTAAAGTAGCAAATAATCTGATATCGCTTAGTCGGCTAGACAAGATGGGGTATAGTTTCAGAGGTGAAGGTGGAGTAGTATATATCTGCAAAGGTTCAATCGTTATTCTGAAAGGGTTAAACGAGGTTCCTTGTATGTTCTCCAAGGTTCTACATTTTTTGGCTCAAGTATCGAGCGTCATATTGCAAATGGGATGATAAAGACACATTTAGAGGAAGCATGATATGAGGCTTCATGTGGGACGGTTGACAAACAGGTGGAGCAGCGAGTAACTGTAGGTGGAGTTGAACTGGGCAAGTTAGCATGTCGACACACACTGTTTGGTTTTGGAAAGGAGAAAGAGGTAATAAGCCGAGTATCGTATGCTAGAACAACACTAGCACATTTGGAAATTGAAGAAGGGGTCAATAAGCAAGAGACCTTTGCTAGGGATTACGCGGATTATGTCAATTCATCTATTTTGGTTGGCAAGATAGAATGCATGCTGGATTTTCCTAATTGCAGGTGGGGGAAATTCTGAGTGCCTATTCTAGTGGCACAGTTTGGGTGTCTTGGAGACACATTTTGATGCTCGGTGAAGCACAATTTGGGTATCAAGTGGGATACAATTCGGTGTCTGTTATAGCAAGTGTTTGGGTGTTTAGGGAGATACAACTTTGGTTGTTCAGATGACAAGTTGGGAGTTTAGTGTAACACAACTGAGGCAGAGGTGGATAAGTCCGTTCTGATTATTGGTTTGGGAGATTCAAAGTCAAGGTGGAGATTTGTTAGGATTAGGTGTCTTTGAATTGATAGAGTTCGATCCGAAGAAGGAGAACAAGAACAAGTCCAAGTTTGATTTGAATCCAAGAAGGAAAAAGAGAATGAGATTGAAGCTATTTTGGAAGTAAGGAAGAAAAACAAGATTAGGAAAGCTTGTTTTCTCAAGTGGATTTTATTTATCCCTCAAGGTTTTGAAATCCTTTTGACTTAGGGTTTAAATAGTATAAATACTTCATTTTCTAGAGTTGTTTTCATTATAGGTTGATAGGTTATCAATAATTCTAAAATTCAAGTTAGTGATTTCTATGGGTTTCATACATTTTCTAGTTTATTTGTATCAGTTCAATTTTTTCTCATCCGTTTCTCTAAATTAGGGTTGTACAATTGTGAATTTTTATGCTCAAGAATTCATGCACATAATTAGAGATTTGCATGGTGATTCTCCATATTAATAATATTATTCTCCCTGTACCCGTATAGCCAAGTTGGTGAACCACGAATTTTTTTTTTGTTCGTGTGCATGTGTATGTTGTGATTATTCATCTTTTCTAATGAATGTTATAAAAGACAAAAATAAATAGCTTAGCATAATATAGTTAAAGACTAAATAAATAGGTTTGATTAAAAGTAATCATTATTATGAGAGGGAGAGAAGGGAGTATGAGATATGAAATCTTATCAACTTACGAATCACGTAAAATCTAGGGAGAAACGCGTTTCTCCATAAGTTATGGAGAAACGGGTTACGGATATCCAGAAGCTATTGAAAGGATATCCAGAAACTTTTTGTATTGGCCAAGACCTTGTCCCATGGTTACTTCTGGATATCAGTCTCAAAGGTTCTGGATATCCAGAACCCTTTGAAAGGATATCCAGAAGCTTATGAAAGTGATATCCAGAAACCTTCAAAATGATATCCGTAAACTTTCAAAATGTTTCGGATATTCATTTGATGGTTTCGGATATACATTTGAAGGTTTCTGGATATCCAGAAACCTTCAATAAGCATTTTCTGGTCTTGGCCTTGGATTTGGCTTCAAATATGTTTCTGGATATTCATTTGATGGTTTCTGGATATACATTTGAAGGTTTATGGATATCCAGAAACCTTCAATAAGCAATTTCTGGTCTTGGCCTTGGATTTGGCTTCAAATCTATTTTTTCTGGATATCCACCCAAAGGCTTCTGGATATCCGTTCCAAAGCTTCTGGATATCCAGAACCCTTTGAGACTGATATCCAGAATTTTTTTTCTGGCTATCAAATGCATTGCTTCTGGCTATTAAAAACGCGTTTCTCCATAGTTATGGAGAAACGCGTTTCTCAGCAGACCTACTCTACGAATCATTGATATCTCACCCACGTAAATGTAACAAATACATTAATAATTATAAGAGCTCAATTATGTCTCACCATTTGGGCTACGTTTCATTGATCCACATTTCTTCTTTTTCCACCCCTTTTCACTTTATCTGCCTAACATATTATTTATAACTAAAATTACATTAGGTTGGTACACTTGTTCTTGTCCCATGATTAATTAAATCAAATTTAGCTGCCTAACATATTATTTATAACTAAAATTACGTTAGGTTGGTACACTTGTTCTTGTCCCATGATTAATTAAATCAAATTTAGCCAAACTCATTAGATTATATATAGTATCACTTAAGTCTATCGTAATCTCTCAACATCTGTACTTATAGTTTTGCTTTCATCTCCCCCATATTGATAATAGTTATACCCTTAAAAATGAGTCGATGAGCTGAACTATACAGAAATAAATTATGCCAAAATTTAGGGAGAAACGCATTTCTCCATAAGTTATGGAGAAACGGGTCCCGACTTGTCGCGCGACAATGAACTGGATATCCAGAACCTTTATGAAAGTGATATCCAGAAACCTTCAAATGAATATCCAGAAACCTTCAAAATGTTTCTGGATATTCATTTGATGGTTTCTGGATATACATTTGAAGGTTTCTGGATATCCAGAAACCTTCAATAGCAATTTCTGGATATGCCCTAACACATTTCTGGATATGCACCTAACAGTTTCTGAATATGCACCTAACAGTTTCTGGATATACATTTCACATACTTTCTGGATATGCACCTAATAGTTTCTGGATATCAAACCCCAAAGCTTCTGGATATCCAGAAGCTTTTGGTCTTGGCCTTGAATTTTTTTTTTCTGGATATCAAATACAAAGCTTTTGGCTATTAAAAACACGTTTCTCCATAGTTATGGAGAAACGCGTTTCTCAGCAGACCTACTCATAAATTATAATGTGTGTGCATTTAACTAATTCACATTATCATTATGCAATCAAGAATGTATGAAAATTAAAAATTCCTAATTAGATTCTAAGAATTGTTTTTCATGGCATTGTTAATGATGCGTTAATAACAATATTTTGGAAGTTTACGAGGCTATTTGAATTCTTATATATTTTTGGTAAATTCAACAAGTTGATCGAGTTGCGACATCATCAAAAATAAAAAATAAGTTGAACGAGAAATAATTATGTTGCTGTTTTGGTAGAAAAAATAATGGTGTAGAATCTTAACTATGAAAGTGTATGGAGTGAATAATAAGGAGGGGACTTTGGACTTTGATTGAATGGAATAAACAAATGCATAAAAACGAAGATGGACACAAGGATTTTGTTAACGACGAAAACCTTAGAGATGACAACCTCTTTAAAAAAAATCTCAGGAGTTAGGTCTCCAACCTTAAAAGTTCCACTATGAATATTGAGAGTACAAACTGAAAGACAATGGAGAGATTACAATTGTTGTGAGCGTAAATGAGTGTGTGAACGTGTGTGTGAGTCTCCATGTCTCCTATAAATAATAAAGATTAAAAAGATAATAACAAATTCTCCTATAATCCCGGCATGTCTCTTATCCTCTCAACGTCCAATGACTTGGTCTTCTTAACGTTGAGGAAGAGTCTTACGTGCTAACTATAATGCCTCCGAATTTATTTCCTTTTATTCACTGAAAAATATGAATAAAAATAATTAGGTAAAGACAGTAAATATTATGCAACACTTACAGTGGAGTAGGATGTCGACATGCAGGAACGACTGAGGATGTCAACATGCTGAAAATGCCCATAACAATTTGTCCCCAAAAATATTTTGCCTTTCACGGAATACGAAGAGGTAAATATTTTTCAAAAACAAAAATTGGCGCCTGCCAGCGCCTGCCATGATTTGACAACCGCATTGATGTGGAGGAGTTATGAACGGTTGGAAAGTTTTATTTGAAAAAGAAGTTTTTAGAAAAAAGGGCTCTTTGTTTTAATAACCGTCCTGTCAAATTATAAAGTTTCCAAACCCTTCCTGCCTCTTCTCTTCACAACGGCGCTCTCTTGAATGTAATTTCTCTGTTCTCTCTCCCCTTATTTTCCGATTCACTTAAGCTGTCACCATGGGAAAGACTAGGGGTGCGTTTGTTTTTTCATTTTCAGCCTTAATTGCCTCTTAACACTTATTAGTTCAAAGGATTAGAGAAATAAGTGTGTTTGTTTTTTTTTTTTTTTTTTTTTGAAATCAGACTTGGTAGGCTCTTAAAACCCTCTTATTTTTAAGCGCCTAAAGTAGTGCTGAGTGTCCTATTATTTCCTCTGATTCACAATTTTGGACAAAAATATCCTCAACAATTTTTCATAATACCCGTATTACCTTTGCTTATTATTAACAAGGTAGAAAATTATATATTATTCAGAAGGGTAAAATGGTAAAAACACACATTCAGAAAACGAATTCAGAGGTGAAAATCAAACAGCTTGCCTAATTCAGAATTCAGTCTTCAAACGCTGCCTCTTAATGATTCAGCCAATTTCAGAAGTGAAATCAGATTTCAGCACTTAACACTTAAAAAAAACAAAAACCCCCTAGGTGGCGTTCCTCGAAGATGAAAGGCGTATCTGTTTCTAAAGAACCTATAGATGTCGACTTTGGAGATTTCGAGTTCGAGAACCTGCTTTCTAAACCTGACGAAGAGATATGTGTTTTCAACGACACCCAAATCGAGTCTTTAAAACGTCAACATTGTTTTCCAGAAGGTGCTATCTTTCATCCCTTTCTCGTCAATCTTAGGTCTGACCTTATTTCCCCAAATTGGGTTTGCTTCCTAGAGTACCCTTTTCTCCTAGGGTTTAGCTTCCCTTTTCCCTCTTTGATCACCGAGTTTTTTCAAAAGACAAAGCTTGCATACGTCCAGTTAATGCCAATGGCGTGGAGGATTTTCGCTTTTGTGGTAAAGGTAAATAGGGAGAATGGCTTAAACCTAGGGCTTAGCGAGATAGCCTACTCTTATGACTTCCAACCTTTTGGGTCAAAACGCTATCTCCTTAAGAAAAGGACGTGGAGAATGTTTTTGATGTCGACGACATCTTCAAACGACAGGGGTTAGAAAGGGAGGTTCTTTTTTATTAGAAGAGACTCTATTGGAGGAGGAGAAGAAATACCCACCAGATGGAATAGGGGAGGTATTCTAATTTCTGACTTGTGAATCATCTTCCCCTGATTTTAACTGAATTTGTAATTTTTTCTATTTTGTTGCAATTATTGATTGGAGCGGATTGTTTCCACCTGCCGAAGACACCCTGACAAAGATGGAAGAATTTTTCTGTTGCCCCCAGACAAGAGATCTCCCAAGGGTTTAGCAGAAATCACTTTTGGTGATCTGGATGAAGACAAGGTGTCACAATCCTTCAAGATGTCTACAGGTACACTTGCTTTGTTATTACTTTGACTTATACCCGTTTCTATTTCAAACTTCGCTTCTTCTTTGCACAGCTTCCAAACCTATTGCCTCTGGCTCTGACTTCGATTTGGATGACATTAACGCTTTTCTTAGGGGCTCACCTCCTAAGACAGAATCAAGGTCTCCCATGTTTTCTAGAAAGAGTCTTATAAAAGAGGAAAGAGTTGGTATTGGATCGAGAGTAAAATAGAGGAAGGCTGCTCAGGAGGAGGTTATTGAAGTAGTGGACGTGTTTGATGGGTTGACAGTGGCAGAAGTAAAGAAAAAATCTATGAGCTTTGTGTCTGGGGTAAGATGTCACCATTTGCCTTTGATTGCATTATAGCTTTATCATAGTGTTTTTTGGGATTGACTGTTACTTTTATAGGTAATGGGATATCTGGAAACTCAAATGGAGGATTTGGTGAAGGAAAATGAGAATACAAAGAAGAAGGCAAGAACGGATGTGTAGCTAAGAAGGAGAATGCTTTATTGGAGAGTAGACTCAAAGAACAGAAAAAGATTTTGGAAGAGCAGGAGAAAACAGTGAACGATCTGTTAGATAATATGGCAAAGAGTGAAGAGGATCACCTCAAAGAAATTGATGAGGTCAGGAAGTCTTGCAAAGTTGCTGCTGCAAAAACTGTTGTGCAGAGCAAGATTCAGATGATGAAAGACCATCTCGATGGAAAGTCAAAGGATTGGGACATCTCAAAGGAGTACTCCCTTTTGAAGAAGCTGACAGGCGAAGTGGTAGATGAAGGTGAAGTATCGTCTGTTCCAGAAGAACCAGCAACGGAGGAGAAAGAAAATGAAGGAGATGCGATTCCAACAACACCTGCGGCAGTACCGAAGTAAAGAAACTGTTCTTTTTTAATTAGTATGAATCACGGGGAGGACCCCAAAAACAATTTCTATTTTCGTTGGTATGTAATAGGTCCATAAGGGCCGAAGACAATTTATTTCAAGTGTTGGGTTGGTCCAACACTTTGCTTTTGGTTTTATGATGTTGGCGGGTTGGCATGAGCCAACTAAACTTGGGAACACTAGGGCAACGTTTACTGGTAATTAGTTTTTTAGTTTTTAGAAAAACTCTTGCTGGAGGTTTTAATGCATGTTGTGATTTGATATCAATTGCTAGGATATCTTCAAAAGATGTTGACATGATTAGATGTCAATGTCTCCAGGTGACATGAAAATGTTAAAACCGTAGGTACTTTAAAATGACACGAACGTGCCATAACCAATTGCATATAACTTAAGATCAATCATTTAACTGAGTGGAAATGGGTAAGCTATACAATTTTACTCATATAGGCCCATCCCACACCCAATCAAAGAGATAACGTGCGCTCTAGGCGAAGGTGTGGCAACCTAACATTCTTAGAAAGAGGTAATTAACTCTTTAAACCTTAGAAGGGATTGTGTACCTTTACTTTAGAAGAGGTGGCCAGTTTCTATCGGAGGATAATTCGTTGGCACTTTGCTTTGAGTACTTGAATATGTCCCCATTCTGGTATGTCATTATCTTGCAAGGCAGAAACATGTTAGAGATAGTTGACGCCCCTCCGCAGGTCGTGTTAGTGACATATTATTTTGAAATAATCATAAAGGAAAGCAAGGAGGAATGAAAAGACAAAAAAGAACTGTTCGTACCTGGTTCGTGAGGATATTAGGAGAAGGATATTGTCTAAATGTAGTACCTTTTGAGGTGAATGATCCAAGGTTGACAATCGATATGCCCCCTTTCCGACCTCTGCATCAATCAAATAGGGGCCTTCCCACTTTGGGGCCAGCTTGCCTGCATTAAGCTCCTTCGTATTTTCAAACGCTTTGCGTAGAACTAAGTCGCCTACTTGAAACCTTTTGACCCTCACATTCTTATTGTAGGACCTTGCCACTCTTTGCTGATATGCTGCCATCCTTATTTTAGCCATATCCCTTAGCTCGTCCACAGTGTCCAAATCATGTGCTAAGATGTCACCATTATGCTCAGGTGTCAACAAATCATATCTAGCCGTAGGCACTAGAACTTCTGCAGGGATGACCGATTCTGTCCCAAATACCAGATAATAGGGTGTTTGACCAGTTGCATTCTTAGATGTCGTCCTATCAACCCATAAAACAAATGGCAACTCTTCTGCCCATCTCCATTTCTTTTGGTCCAATCTTTTCTTTAGGTTGTTTATGATAATCTTATTGCTGGATTCTGCTTGTCCATTCGCTTGAGAGTGAACTGGTGAAGATGTCACCATCTTGACTCCCCATCTTGTCAGGAAATCTATCGTTTTTCGACTGATAAATTGTGACCCATTGTCACATATTATCTTTGAAGAAATCTGCTAAATATGTTTCTCTTTATGAAGGAGATTACTTCTCTGTCTCAGACTTGCACATATGCCTCAGCTTCTACCCACTTGAAAAAATAGTCTGTCATGGCTAGTAGAAACACTTTTCCTCCTAGATCCCTGGGCAATTTCCCTACAATATCCATTCCCTATATCATAAATGGCCATGGAGACAGGATAGGAAGTAACAATTCTGCTGGCTGATGTAGGATGTCGCCATGCCTTTGACAGGAATCACACTTCTTGGCATACTCCGCAGCATCTCTTCGCATAGTAGGCCAGAAATAGCCCATATTTAGTGCCTTGGTATATAGGCTTCTGCCCCCGGTGTGATTGCCACATTGCCCTTCATGTAGCTCTCTTAGAACTTCATGTGCTAAGTCTGCTTCCAGACATATTAAGTAGTGACCTGCAACAGATTTTCTAAACAAGACGTTATCAATAAGAAAATAATTTGATGATCTTACCCTGAATGCTCGAGCGTTCTTCTCTTCAGGTGGAATTGTGCCATCTTAGAGATATTTGATAATAGGAGCTATCCAAGATGTTGCCTTTGAACTGGGAAGGATGTCATCATCTATGCTGAATAACTCAAGACGGTCATATTCTGGGATGTCGACATCCTAGCTGGTCTTTCTAGCTTCTCATCCTTTGACTCCTTGGCATGTCGCTTGGCGGCAGAGTAGGAAGTACCACAAATTTCTGACCCCCCACTGATGAAATTGATGACTTTAGTTGATGCTGGCGGAGAGACTGGTCGCTCAATTTCTGGTGGAGCCTTTGCATTCTCGGTCTTCTTTTTCCTGGAACCAAGCAACTCCTTAAGATGTCCCTTTGAGAACAGGTAACTAATCTCCTTTCTTAGCACAATACAATCCTCTGTGACATGCCCGAAATCTTCGTGGTAGGCGCACCACTTGGATTTATCACGCCACCCTGCGGACCTTTCTGTCTTCTTTGGCCATCTTCCCTTGTCTCCCAGATTGCCCATTGCACAAAGTACACCTGAAATATCAACAGAAAAGCAATACTCAGATATGTCACGCACATTATCGTTATCTTCTTCCTCACCCTCGACTGAATTGATTTTGTTGTTGTTGTTCCTTCTTGGATAAGGACTGGATCGGTTGTTTCTGCGATGAGATGACTCTGTCTTCCTGTCCGGGTTGTCATATGTCGACACCTTGCTTGAGGACTTTGATCTCCGTGACTCGTCTTCCTCCAACCTTATGAACCTTAGGGCCCTACTTCTGACCTCATCCAATCGCTTACACGGGGTCATCACCAAATCTTGATAATAGGGGGAATCCTTTTTCAGCCCCATTTTGAATGCTTCTGTGGCTGTCGACATATCAAGATTGAGAATTTCCAAGACTTCTCTATTGAATCGATGGACATACTCCTTCATGGTCTCTGCAGGTTGCTGGGTCACGTTGTAGAGATCACTTGTCAACTTCTCAAATTGTCGACTGCATGAGAACTGGTTATAGAACATATTAATGAGCTGGGCGAAGGAACCAATCGAGCCTAGGGGCTGCCTAATCAACCACTTGAGAGCTGGTCCGACCAAGGTTGACCCGAATCCTTTGCACAAACAAGGCTCTCTGAACTGGAACGGGATGTGCACTATATCCATCTTCTCTTGATAATGGGCAACATGCTCCTCTGGATCTATGCTGCCGTCATACAATTTCATAGATGGAACGTTGAAACGCTTTGGGATGTCAACATTTGCAATGGCTGGGACAAACCGGGACTGATTATAACAATTCGAAGACACTTGCTGGATTGGAGGGGTGATGCCTGGCACATTCATTATTAGCTCTCTAAGATCCTGCATCTGCTTGGCTAACAGTTTTCCTACAAAAGGGTCAGCCACAGGAATATGATTGAAAGTATTATTATTAAAAAGATTACTAGGCAAACGAGTATTGTCTGCGGCAGTGGTAACAGCGGTGTTGTCAATTTACGGTATGAAAGAGTTGGAACCTGTTGGGGGTGGCGTCAGTAAAGTGTCACTGGATAAAGATGGCGACATCATCAAAGGTTTCTTCTGATGAGTCTGAGATGGGCTACATATTGAAATGAACTCATTCTGAAACGGAGATCCTCTACTGGTCTCAAGCTGATGTTTCTTGCGCGCAATGGTGAGATGTTACTAAGCTGGGATACGATGAGCTTTTGATCCTGCTGCATCTTGAGCATAGCTTTGGCCAGCAGCTTTGAGTTGCTATCCTGGTTATCCAGCCTCTGATTCAGCTTGGTCAAGACACTCCGGATGTCAGCGTCCACATTGGAAGATCCTGCCTTTTGGGATGATTGTGAAGGTTGTGTCATCTAAGGCCTCGACTGAGGAGGTGGCGGCAATGGGGTTGTCTTGTCCCCAGATGATGGAGTGACGGTGACGCTCTTGCCGGCGGCGAAAACCTTCGGGTTGGTTGACTTGTTGAGCTTTAGGAAATGATCCAAATAATAAATAGACCAAGTGGCCCCTCGGTGGGCGCCAAACTGTTTTGGTAGAAAAAAACAATGGTGTAGAATCTTAACTATGAAAGTGTATGGATTGAATAATAAGGAGGGGACTTTGGGCTTTGATTGAATGGAATAAACAAATGCATAAAAACGAAGATGGACACAAGGATTTTATTAACGAGGAAAACCTTAGAGATGACAATCTCTTCGGAAAAAAACCCCGGGAGTTAGGTCTCCAACCTTAAAAGTTCCACTATGAATATTAAGAGTACAAACTGGAAGACAATGGAGAGATTACAATTGTTGTGAGCGTAAATGAGTGTGTGAACGTGTTTGTGTGAGTCTCCATGTCCCCTATAAATAATAAAGACTAAAAAGATAATAACAAATCCTCCTATAATCCCGGCATGTCTCTTATCCTCTCAACGTCCAATGACTTGGTCTTCTTAACGTTGAGGAAGAGTCTTACGTGCTGACTATAATGCCTCCGAATTTATCTCCTTTTATTCACTGAAAAATATGAATAAAAATAATTAGGTAAACACAGTAAATATTATGCAACACTTACAGTGGAGTAGGATGTCAACATTCAGGAACGACTGAGGATGTCAACATGCTGAAAATGCCCATAACAGTTGCTACCATCCTACGCATTTGTAAGGATTAGTAATTAATACTTGAAGATAATTTAGAAATTTAACTGTGAATATATGATAGTTAATTTTATATGGGACTTTGTATTTTCTAAAAATATATTTTTGAGTGGATGGTTATTAATTAGGTGAAGAGAGATCAAATATCACTTCTCTATTAATAAAAAATATAGTAATTTCATTTGCTTATTTCTTTATAAATAATATCAGAACACATAAAATTTCTTATCAAAAAATGTGAACATATAGAGAGATAAACAACAAAATTCTTCATACCCTACTTTTTTCTCTGATATTTTATTTTTCATACTCACAATACTAACTTATTTCTTAATTTTCATATATTTAATTTTAGAAATAAGGGTTTAGAGACAACACTTACTTTTTCCTTAATACCTGTGTATTCAGTTTTATAACTGTTTGGGATAGAAAATTCATATGGACATTTTACAACCTAGCATTTCATCCTGATTTAACATCTTGACTGTACATCTTAATTGTTCACAATTTGCAGGCTCGTTGTGTTAATCCTACTTTTTAGGAACAGAGAAGACCCCAAGACCAAGTCAAAGAGCACGAGTCCTATTTCAACAACACACGTCCAAACGGCTCTCAATGGATGATCCTTATCTACTTCGACAGACTAGCCGAAATTCTAGAAATAAGTTTAGTTATTATCTTTTTTATTTTTTAGTATTTAAAGCTAGTTCAACACATGTATTAACACACACTCACGCTTGGTAATTCTCTCTGGACTTACTCTCAAAATTCTACAATCACTATTAATAAAATACCATTGTTCGAGGTTTTGTGCCGGCGAACAAGTTGTTCAAGGGCTTTCCTCGTTAAATCCTTTGTCACAACATCTTGAATTTCAAGTTCTATATTCCACTGTTCCCAATATCAGTAACCTTTGTTGAATTGATTAAATTTGACCAAAACAATTTGGTGCCATCTGTGGGAACGTTGGTCTTTTAGCTTCTTATTACTTCAGGATGAGTCTACAAACTACAAGAGTCATTGCCGTCGAAAGTCAGGTTGGAGGAGTTGGGGGTAGGACTGGGCCTATCCCAATCACTTCGGGAGTTACAACCCAGAATATAAACACCACATTACCCCCTGGGCCTAGCCCACCTCATGCCGGTTCAACTACCGGAGGGACTCTCAAAATACCGTTGGATATAGTGGGTAATTCAACTTGCATGATGAACACCGTGAGGAACCAACTGCTAGTTCAACAGGACACTTCTACCATGCTGATCAACAATGTCTGTAGGTTGCAGCGTGATGTCAACACTCTGCAAGCTGGGTCTTCTAGATCTCTACAAAATGCAAGCCCCAGTGTTTTTCAACCTGTGAATCCCAACCTAGATCCTGCCATGCTTTCTCCTTTGCAACCAAGGCAACTTGCCTTTACTGGAAATTCAGCTGCATTCAACGACAGAGGGTTCATACTAATGGCCAGCACCGTGCAAACAGACAACCTGATTGTCAACCCCGGGGATGATATCTTCCTAACCTCTGGTCCTTCGTAACACCTTCGTCTGATCTGACAGGGAGTGCTAACCCTCAACTCGATAATGTAGTTAATTATGTTGTTACTAATCCTAATCTAGGTAGCTTCATAGCAAGGCAGATGAATGAGCTCAGGGAGATGATCCAAAGTGTGCCTGGGATTACCACGCCATACCATCAGGCATCACCAACATGCTACAATGAGTCAGGTTTTGTTCTAGCTATTGCCAACATGGTGATACCCAAAAAGTTCACAGTGCCTCACATGAAGCAATATGATGGGACAACAGATCCATTAGAACATATTGCTCTGTATCAAGAAAAGATAGATGTCATACATATTCCTTTGCAATTCAAGGAAGCATGTCTTTGCAGGGGCTTTGGATCTACTTTAACAGGAGCAGCCATGAGATGGCTGATCAATCAACCTCTTAGTTCTATTGGATCCTATACTCAACTTATCAACATGTTCACTAATCAATTTTCTTGTAACAGGACTTTCGAGAAAATGACCAGTGATCTTTACAGGATAACGCAACAACCTGATGAAAGCCTAAAGGTTATATTAGCAGGTTCAATAAAGAAGCTGTGGATATTCCCAACTTGGATATGTCAACAACAACAGAAGCTTTCAGGATGGGCCTCAAGAAAACCTCACCCTACTATAAAGAGTTGGTTATGAACCCATGCAGAAAGCTTGAAGATGTCAAGAATCGGGCAATGAAATTCATCAGGTTGGAAGAGGATGAGTTCATACAAGAAAGGGCATCCAAGAAGAGCTCTGTACAAGATCATGTTGAAGGCAAAATGAAGTCCTCCCATACAAAATCAAATAGGGAAAAACCATACTCTAAAATTGAGCATTCTAAAATTCATTCTATAGATGATAATGATGATGAATTAGATTATCCAAAAATAGATGACTACTGCTTTTTTGTCAACATTGCAAGATTGTTACATGCCATGGACAACCTGGGAGAAAAAGCAAGATGGCCCAAGAAGCCCGAGAAGCCTTCAACCTGGAGAGACAAGTCGAAATGCTGTGCATACCATGAAGATTATGGGCATATCACTGATAATTGCATCGCCTTGAGGAAAGAAGCTGTCAGCCATTTGCTATCTAAAGGACTTCTCAAAGATTTACTAAGCAGGCGACGTGGACGCACAGACAACAAGGAGCGTACTCAATCAGACAGCCAGGAACGCCAATTTGAAAATCCTATGCCTCCTCCAACTCAAACGAAGGTGGTCAATATTATTAGTGATGGTTCTGATATCTGTGGAGCCTCCTATTCGGATGCCAAGAGCCACGCTAAGGATTCCAAAGAGGACAGGATGGAACAACCGATACGAAGATCCCAAAGAACTTTCAACCAGGAGATTTCATTTGATGAAGATGATAAAGGCGACATCCTGGACCCTCACCATGATGCTCTAGTTGTTACTTTGCAAGTTGCTAATTGCTTGGTCAGGCGCATCCTAATAGATAACGGGAGTTCTGTCAACTTGGTGACAACTGATGCCTTGGAGGAAATGGAGATACTCCTGAAAAATGTTGTGAAGAACTCGTCCGTACTGGTTGGATTCAGTGGGGAAACCAAGTAGACTGTTGGAGAAATCAACATGCCAGTGTATATAGAGGGGTTAAACTCAATAGAGAGATTCTGTGTGATAAATTGCAAGTCATCTTACAACATCACCCTGGGAAGACCCTGGATTCATAACATGAAGGCAATTCCATCAACCTACCACCAGTGTATCAAGATACAGACACCTTGGGGCGTAGTCAGGGTGAAAGGGGACCAACAGACAGCAAAAGAATGCTATATGACTTCAATGAAGGCAACAAGCAAACCCAGGCAAGCATTGCAATTAACGAAAAAGGCACGGGACATCTTGGAGGCTGCTGAATACAAAGTGAGAGAGATACAAATTAACGCTTGCAATCCTGATACCAAAGTCCTAGTTGGATTAGACATCCCACCTGGAGTTGAGGATGAGATAATCAAGTTTTTGGAAAGAAGAACAACATGTTTTGCCTGGAAGCATGAAGATATGACAGGAATCAGCAAGGACGTTAGCACGCATAAGTTGAATATTGACCCCATCATCAAACCGATCTACCAAAAAAGGAGTAAGTTTGCTCATGAACAAAACCAAATCATTAGGGATGAAGTTGAAAGATTAGTGAAGTCCAATATGATAAGGGAAGTTGATTACCAAGATGACTGGCTAATATGGTGGTTGTGAACAAGAAGAATGGGAAGTGGCGTGTCTGTGTAGACTTCACTGACTTGAATAAGGCGTGCCCTAAAGATCCATTCCCTCTACCACATATAGACTCTCTGGTTGACGCTACAGCTGGACTTGACATCTTGACCTTCATGGATGTATCCTCAGGTTTGCAACAAATACAAATGGAGCATTTAGAATAGGAGGACACATCCTTCATCACTCTTGAAGGGATATGCTGCTTCATTATATTGCTATTTGGGTTAAAAAATGTAGGAGCTATCTTTCAAAGATTGATGAATAGGATGTTCAAGGAGCAACTTGGAACAACAATGGAGGTTTATATCGACGATATGGTGGTCAAGTAAAAAAAGATGGAAGATCATGTTCAACATCTTGCGAAGGCCTTTGACATCCTGGATGACTTCAACATGAAGCTGAACCCTTCTAAATGTAACTTTGGTGTAAGAGCAGGAAAGTTCTTAGGCTACATGGTGACTAAGAGAGGCATTGAAGCAAGTCCACAACAGATAAAGGCCATCATCAACTTGAAGTCCCCCAAGACAATCAAAGATGTTCAGAGACTAACCAGAAGAATTTCCGCTCTCAACAGGTTCATCTCAAAGTCACCAGACAAATGCAGGTTGTTCTATGACGCTTTGAGAAAGAATAAGTTGTTCCAATGGACAGGGAACACGAGGCAACTTTTATCCATCTTAAAGACTACATTTCATCCCCACCATTACTGTCTACTATATAAGGAAGTCTCTACTTGATGCTGAAACCAGGTACTCACATCTTGAGAAGTTAATACTTGCTTTAATTTCTGCATCCATAAAGTTGCGCCATTATTTTGAAACTCATAGCATTATTGTCAAGACTAACTATCCTATCAGGAATGTGATGAGAAAACCTGAGATGTCAGGTAGGATGGCTAAATGGTCTGTACAACTTAGCACTTATGACATACAGTATGAAGAACGAACAACCATCAAGTCCCAAGATCTAGCAGATTTTGTGGCAGATTTTAGTCCCAACTTACAACCTGAAGTAGAAATGGAAGTCCAACAACTTGAAGGAAATGTTCCCCCAAGATATTGGACTCTGTATACAGATGGAGCTTCCAACGCTCAAGGTGCATGTTTGAGAATAGTCTTAAAATCACCTCAATGAGACTTGATCCCTCAGGCTGTGGCTTGTGAATTCAAGGCAACAAATAATGAGGTTGAATATGAGGCCCTCATTATGGGGTTAAATACTGCACTTAATTTAAATGTTAAGCATATTAATGTTTTTAGTGATTCCTTGTTATTGGTTAACCACTTTAATGGCTCATATACAACAAAGCACTCCAGAATGACGAGTTATCTTCAACATGTTAAGATGTTAGCAGCTCAATTTGCAGATTTCACCTTTGAACAGATTCCAAGGGTAGAAAATGCCGAGGTAGATGCTTTAGCCAACCTAGGATCAAGTTGCGGTAGTATGATCAATACAAATATCCCGATTATTCACATCATGTATCCAGCCATAGATCAGCCAGAAATATGTCAGCTTGAGGATGACCCCGAACTGCCATCCAACACAGACGACAGCACAACATCCTGGATATTGCCCATAATTAACTTTTTGCAGGATGGAACAATTCCCCAGGATGTGAAAAATCCACGATCATTCAGGATAAAGGTATCAAGGTTTGTACTTGTTTTGGTAGAAAAAACAATAGAGTTGAATCTTAACTTTGTTTAGTGTGTGGATTGAACAATAAGGAGGGGACTATGGAATTCGACTATATGGAACAAAAGCAAGAAAAAGAAATAATGACACCACGATTTGTTAACGAGGAAAACCTTGGAGGTGATAACCTCTTTGGAAAAAACCCCGGGAGTTAGGTCTCCAACCTTAAAAGTTTCACTATGATGATTATGAGTACAACTTTGGAAGAGAATGGAGAGGATTACAATCAGTTCGTGCGTAGAGTGTGTGTGCGTCTGAGCATTAGTGTGTTCCATCTCCATTTCCCCTTAAATATAAATAAGTATGAAGGAGTCAAATACGGTTCCTACAATCTCGGGATATAAGCTTATCCTTTCAACCTCCGTGAGACCAAGTCGCCCTAGCCGTTGAAGGTATGTTGAACGTGCTGGAGAATATCCCGCATTTCTTCTCTCTTAATTACTGGAAAATAAGAATAAATATATTAGGAAATATTAAATAAGTAAATATTAAAACAATACTTACAGTGGAATGACATCTTGATATGCAGGATCAACTGAAGATGTCACCATGCTGAAAAATACCCACAACAATTTGTCCCCAAAAACATTTGGCTATGTAGGCAACTGAAGAGGCAAAATGTTTTTCTGTCCAATTAAATGCCCAACCGCCAGCTCTGCTTTGATGGGACGGTTTAGGGATACGTGGCGTCAATGGACGGTAGGGGAGAAGCGCTTGGAAAAGTAACTTTTTTGAAAAAAGAATCCTTTTTCTTTTTAATAACCGCTTGGATAAATAAGCTTCTCAAAGCTTCTCTTTCACCCCTGTTACGGCGCCGTTCATCTTTCAAGGTAACATTTCTCCGCTTCTCATCTTCTTCCATTGTTTATCTTTTTTCTTTCCTTTGTCAACCATGGGTAGGACCAGGTGGTCCTCGACCAAAACTAAGAGTGTCCCATCCCCACAAGGTCCCAAAGAAATTAGTCTCGATGATTTCATTTGCGAAAACCTTCTTGCGAAACCAGATGAAGAGACTTGCTTGTTCAGTGATTCCCAAATAGAGTCCATGAAACAACAATGCTACTTCCCAAATGGTATAATTTTTCATCCTTTTTCCGTAAATCTTAGGTCTGATTACGTTTCCTGCAAATGGATCTGTTTTTTCGAGTATCCCTTTCTTCTAGTGGTTCACTACCCTTTTCCCTTGTTGGTTTCTGAGTTCTTCCAAAAGACCCAACTCGCTTATGCTCAACTGATGCCGATGGCTTGGCGAGTTTTTGCTTTTGTCATCAAAGTGAACCGAGAGAATGGATTAAACCTAGGGCTCCATGAAATTGCATATTCGTACGATCTTCAACCCTTTGGTTCCAAAAGATACCTTTTTAGGAAGAGGTCAGGCAGGAGTTCCCTAATGAGCACCACATCATCTAGTGATAGGGGATGGAAAAATAGATTTTTCTTTGTTGATAGGGCATCTATTGGAGAAGGAAATGAGGTTTCAAGCGAATGGAACAAGGGAGGTACTTAAATTCTTACTTTTGTGACTTCCTCGTTCTTGAGACAAACCGAATTGTAATTGTTTTTGCCTTTATGCAGATATCGACCGGGGAGAACTGCTCCCACCGCCGAAGACACTCTAACCAAGGTTGAAGAATTTTTTAGGCTCCCTCCGCACAAGAGATCTCCTAAGGGTTTATTGGAGGCATCTTTGACTATCCCTGAAGACCAAAAGGCCTCCACCTCCGTTATTATGTCCACAGGTAAGCGTGTTATCCTCTCAGTTTAGTTTGTCAAACTGATGCACTATACTTATTGACAATCTTTCATATGTCAGTGCAGTTTCCAAACCAGTCATCTCAGGACCGGACTTTGACCTCGATGAAATTGAAGCCATGTTTACAGGCTCTACTGTGAAGATAGAGATGAAGCCTCCGCCCGCCCTAAGAAGACCCCAACTTTGGATGATAGTGCAGGTATTGGTTCTAGAGTAAAGAAGCGAAAGGCTAGTCAAGAGGAGGTAGTCGAAGTTGAAGATTCCTTTGATGGAATGCCAGTAGGAGATTTTAAGAAAAAAATGCATGAGCTTTGCGACTGGGGTAAGATACTATTAATTGGATATTTACTAACGCAAAAGTTTTTATAAACATCTAGTGATGTCGAGTTATTATTTTTCAGACTGTAGGGTATGTGGAGGAGTTGGTGAAAGAAATTGAAATGCTAAAGAAGAAGTCCAAAGCTGACATCGCTTTGGTTAGGAAGGAGAAGATAGCGTTAGAAAACAAGGTGAAGGTACATGAGAAGACCCTGGAGCAACAAAGCAAGTCGTTGGGAGAGCAAGAACAAACGGTGAAGGACTTACTGAATAGTTTGGCTAAGAGTGAGGATGATCATCACAAAGAGATCGCAGATGTGAAGAGTTCCTGCAAACTGGCTGCGGCAAAAACTGTTTCTCAATGCAAGATAAAAATGATGAAGGAGTATCAAGAAGGGAAGGCTGATACTTGGGATATCAACAGGGAGTGTGCCTATTTGTTTAAGTTGACAGGTGAGGTGATGGATGAGGGCGAGGTGTCGTCAAGCCCGTATGAAGCGATCGTTAAGGATGCACCAGTAGATGGAGAAGTTAACCCAAATGCAACACCTGCGGCAGAAGCCACCTAAAAAAAAAGAAGGTAAAACAACTTTGTTCTTGGTATTTTGATGATGTTACTGGGGTGGAATCCCTTAAAACAATTTTAATTTTGGTTTGGTTATGTAATGGGTCCATAAGGACCAAAGACAATTCCTTTTATGTGTTGGGTTGGTCCAACACTTTTGCACTTTAAGTTTAGTAGTTTGGATGATAACTTTATGGTTTAATGATTTTCAAGCGTGTCAAGGCTTGCTATATTTTGGATAAAATTTTTCTTTGGATGATCCTTTGTTATGCTCATAAGGTGACATGATAGTATGTCAAAACGGTAGGTACTTAAGATGACATGTATATGCCATAACCCGTAGATACTTTAGATGACACGTATATGTCATAACCATAAGAATAATACGTAAGATCAATCATTTAACTGAGTGGGAATGGGTAAGCTATATGAGTTTACCCATATAGGCCCACCCCACACCTCAATTAAAGAGATAACTTGCGCTCCAGGCGAAGGTGTGGTAACCTAACATCTTAAGAAAGAGGTAATTAACTCTTTAAACCTTAGAAGGGATTGTGTACCTTTACTTAAGAAGAGATGGACAGTCTCTAACGGAGGAGAATTCGTTGTTCTTTGCGTGCTTTCGACATGTCCCCATGTAAATGTGTCAATACCTCATAAGACAGAAACATGTTAAAAACGGACGCCAACTAAGGTTGACGTCTCTCCACAAAGTACGTTAGCGACATCTTGATTTGTAAAGAATTAAAAAGGTACATAGGAAAAAGAAAGGTTGCAAAAATTAAAAGACGATCCATACCCGGAAAAGATGAGTTCATGGGGAATTTTGTTTAAATGTAATACCTTTTAAGATGAATGGCGTTCCAACTTCGCGGTATCATTTGGCCATCCAAGGTTGCCGTGCGATATGCTCCTTTCCCGCTTGTGCATCTATTAGGTAGTGGTCCTTCCCATTTTGGGGCAAGCTTGCTCCCGCATCGGGCTCCTTTGTATTTTGGAATGCCTTTCGTAGCACTAAGTCTCCTACTTGAAACCTTCTAATCCTTACGTTTTTGTTATAAGATCCGGCTACCCTTTGTTGATATGCCGCCATACGAACTTTGGCCATGTCCCCGCCTCGTCCACTCGGTATCTAAGTCATGTATCAAGATATCTTTGTTATGTTCATACGTCAACAAACCGTATCCGGCAAGAGGTACAAGGACTTCGCCGGGATAACCGATTCGGTTCCAAATACAAGTGAATAGGGGGTTTGACCAAGAGCGTTCTTAGATGTCGTTCGTCACCCCATAGAACCATTTGTAATTCTTTTCCGCCCATCGTCCTTTCTTTGGTTCGCCTCTTTTTTAAGTTGCTTATGATTATTTTGTTGCATAGATTCTCGCTTGTCCATTGGCTTCGAGGGTGAACAGTGAAGATGTCACCATCTTGACTCCCAAGATGTCAAGAAATCTTGGGTTCTCTTACTAATGAATTGAGAGCCGTTGTCACAAATTATTTCGATGGTATTCCAAATCGGTCAATATGTTTCTTTTGATAAAAGATATAACTTCTTTGTCACGAACTTGTACATATGCCTCAAACTTTCTACCCATTTAGAAAAGTAGTCTGTCATAGCCAATAGAAATACTCTTCCACCCGGTGCCATGGGCAATTTTCCTACTATGTCCATTCCCCAAACCATAAACGGCCATGGTGACAGGATAGGATGTAGTAGCTCAGCCGGTTGGTGCAGATGTCCCCAATGCCGCTGACATGTGAATCACATTTCTTTTCGCGTAGTCGATGTCAGTTTTTCTCATTGTGGGCCAAAAATAGCCCATTCTAAGAGCCTTGGTATGTAGACTCGCCCCGTATGATTTCCACATTCTCCTTCGTGCAGCCTCCTTGAGAACCCGATGGGCTCTATCTCGCTTCTAGACATCTTAAGTAGCGACCTGCAGCAGATTTTCTAAACAAGAGGTTATCAATAAGTAAATATTTAGATACTCTTACCCCGAATGCTCTAGCATTTTTCTCCTCACTGGGATCGTATCATCTAAGAGATACTTGATAATAGGAGTCGTCCAAGAAGTTGCCGCCGGAGGGGAAGGTAATGCCGACATCTAGAGCGAACATCTCAAGATGATCAATTGCTGATGTCAATATGCACAATTGGGATACCGGTTTGTGAAATGCTTTGAAGGCCGAACCCAAGTTTGCCAGAAAGCATCCGCTTGAGAATTTTCTTCTCGTGGGATTTTGTTCTAAGGAAAATGATTTGAATTTGGCCGAAAGAATTTTTACGATTTCCAAATATGTCAGTCATCTTAGCATTTTTCGCTACGTAGGATCCGTTGTAGTGGTTAACAATTAGCAAGGAATCCATGAACACCCTGATATGCTTGACATCTAAGTCCCGGGCCGCCGTTAAACCCGCAATTAGTGCCTCATATTCTCGCTTCATTGTTGGTAGCCTTGAAACCGCAACCGATGGATTGTGGTATTATGTCCCCTCGCGGCGATTTTAGTACAACTCCAAGACCTCGTACCTCTCATGTTAGAAGCACCGTCTCGTGTAGAGTCCAAATTTTTAGGATGTCATCATCTTGAAGTTGCCGTACTTCCAATTCCACTTCTTGTTGTGGTTGGACTCGAAATCACCACAAAATCGCCAGTGGCTTGGGATTTTATTGCAGCTTCCGGGCTCATATTTGATGTCGTATGTGCTTAATTGTACGTACCATTTCGCCATTCGTCCCGACATCTCCGGTTTTCTCATAACATTCTTAATAGGATAGTTAGTGCGTACAATTATAGTATGTGTTCCAAAGTAGTGCCTTAATTTAATAGAAGCAGCTTATCAAAGCTAGAATTAATTTTTGTAAATGAGAATACCCGGTCTCCGCATCTAGGAGTGTCTTACTTATATAGTAGATGGGTTGCCGATTACCATCTCGTTCGTCACCAAGATCGCACTTACAAAGACCTTCTGGATACCGCCGTAGATGTAAAGATGTTCCTCCTCTTGAGGTTTGGCCAATAATGGAGGTGTCGACTGTGTAAGTTTTGAGCTCCCGAAAGGCTTCTTCATGTTGGTCCTCCCATTGGAACTTATTGTTCTTCCTCAAGATGTCGTAGAAAGGTTTGCATCGATCCGAGGATTTTGAAATGAATCTCGTAAGTGCAAAGAATCTTTCCCGCCAACCTTTGGACGTCCTCGACAGATTGAGGTGATGACAGTTGATAATAGCACGTATCTGTTCGGGGCGGCTTCAATGCCTCTTTAGTAACCATGTAACCCAAGAACTTCCCGGCCTTCATTCCAAAGTTGCATTTAATGGATTTAGTTTCATATTGAAACAAACTCCAAGATGTCAAAGGCTCGAGAGAGGTTGCTTATGTGATCTTCGACTTTCTGGACTTTACCACCATGTCGTCGATGTATACCTCCATTGTGTCCCCAATCTGATCTTTAAACATCTTGTTGACGAGCCTTTGATACGTTGCACCCGCATTTTTAGTCCAAAAGGCATGGCAATATAACAATAAATACCGCGGGTGTTATGAAGGCGGGTGTCCTCTTGGTCGATGGTTCCATCTCGAATTTGTTGAAATCCCGAGGATGCGTCCATGAATGTGAGGAGTTCATGTCCTGAGGTGGCATCAACTAACGAATCTATGTGCGGCAAAGGAAAAGGATCTTTTGGACAGCTTTGTTTAAGCTCATGAAGTCGACACAAACTCGCCATTTCCCGTTTCTCTTCTCTACCACAACCACGTTTGCTAACCATCTTGGATAATCGACCTCTCGTATCATGTTGGCTTTGAGTGGGCGCTCTACCTCTTCCTTGATGATCTGGTTTCGGTTTCGCAAACTTCCTACGTTTCGGTGTACTAGTTTGAAGCTAGGGATCTACGTTAAGTTTGTGAGTGATGACATCTTTGCCGATGCCCGTCATGTCATCATGTTTCCAAGCAAAACTCTTTATTCTGCTTCTTAATAAATCCACAAGCTTTTCTTCTATATCCGATGGATGTCGCTGCCAATAAGTACTTTGATGTCCTGGGTTGGAAGGGTCTAGCAATACTTCTTTCACATCATCCTCCCTAGCTTCCAAGACTTCACGTACTTTCCTCGGTAATTGCTATGCTTGTTTTGGAGATGTCGACGCCTTCATTGAAGTTTTATAACATTCTTTGGCCACCTGTTGATCATTGTAAATCTTAGCGACACCCCAACGTGTTGGAAACTTCACACACCGATGGTAAGTGGAGGGTACAGCCTTCATTCCATGAATCCACGGTCTTCCAAGAATGACATTGTAAGATGCCGCGCAATCAATTACGCAGAACCTGTTCCATGGTACTTGAGGCCCTTCGAGTATATAGGAAGCTTTATCTCCCCCACCGCTGACTTCCCCACCGAAGCCTACCAAGATCGAGGACTTCTTAATGATCTCTCGATTCTCGGGATGTTCATTTCCTTAAGAGTGCCCAACATAATAAGATTTACGTAGTTACTCCCCATCAACCAAAAGATGCGCCGGATTGTACAATCAAGCGATCCGCAAGGAAATAACTAGACCGTCAGTGGATGGGTTCCAAGATAGTTATCTCGATCACTTTCATCAAAGGTGATTGATCCCCGGGCAGGTGTCGACATCCCGGGCCGTCTTTCTAGCTTCTCCTCTTTTGACTCTTTAGCATGTCGTTTTGCCGTAATAGGATGTGCCACATATTTCGAACCTCCGCCGATAAAATTGATCACCTTCGCTGATGCCGGGGAGAAACCGGTCTTTCTGGCTTCATGAGGAGCTTCCGCATTTTCACCCTTCTTCTTCCTAGATCCCAAAGAACTCCTTAAGATGTCCTTCTTCGAGAGCAAG
>JAFEMH010000359.1:600000-807500 GCA_022495995.1 Adenophora triphylla var. japonica
CTACTACCACTACTACTACAACCACTACTACCACTACTACCACTGCCACTACTATTACTACCACCACCACCACCACTACCACTACTACCACCACTACTACCACTACCATTACTACTACCACTACTACCACTACCACCACCACTACCATTACCACTACTACTACTACAACCACTATCACCACTACTACCACTACTACCGCTACTACCACCACTACTACCACTACCACTACTACTACCACCACCACCATCTCTATCACTACTACCACTACATGTATTTTCTCCCTTCGTTCCAAAGAAATTTAGGAAATCAATTATGTCATGAATGCTCCATATAAATGGTTAAATGGTTACTTCAGGAGGTGTAGTGGTGTCTTCTTAGATTACTTTAGCTGCTGTTTTGAGAAACAGGCATTCTTTATTATTTATGTGCTTATTACCTCTTCCTCCAATTTGGATCAGATACAGAGTGATTGAGATACTAGCGGGTTGAGTGGAGGTTGGAAATTGGCGCACCCATCAGGTATATATATCTATCACTTTTCTTCTGATATATTAATTCCATTTTAGTGTTTATTCTTATGACTAAATTGTTTGTCAGAAGTTATTTGTTGTTGAACTGAGGAAAGCATTATGTTGGAATTTCTGTATTTATTTATGCTTTATGTGGTTAGGTGTAAAATTGGAATATGATTGCACAACTGAAATAAATTATGCTCCCACCATCTTATTTGAAATGACACACTTTGAATTAGACCGTCAAGTTGGGACGGTCCCGTCGGGACATCCCGTCCCGCCATACAAATGGGACGGGATGGGACGGAATATTTTAGTCCCGTCCCGTTTCGTCCCGTCTCGTCCCGTTCCCGTCACGGGACACTTTGATATTTTTTTTATTTGTTGTGTTGTATGGAAATGAAAGGTTGGGTCTTTATATTTATTAAAGTTCTGTTTGGCTGCTCTGTGATTATATTTGCATTTACAGTAGAAATCTTGGATATTCCTTCTCCAGATAGCATTTTTCACTTTTATTTTATAAATCAACTAAATTTTGGGTTCTTTTCCTTCCGGAAAGATAATCCCACTTGTTTATTTGTTAAATTAATTGAACTTTGGCCAAGAATGTAGGAAAAAATAATGATCCCAATGAAATTATAAAATTTGTTACTGATACACCATTACGAATATTTCCAATAACAATTTTTAGACTTTCGGACGATTAAATTATGGGTCGAAGATCAATCAAACTTGCCAATAAAAAAATGGGACTTTGTTTTCGGAACGGAGGGAGTATAGTATATTCTTGTGAAGTTGAATCACTACTTGGATCTAAGTTTACTTTTGGGGCTAATTTTGTGAATGTGATTTTAGGTGTAATGGAGCGTGTGTCCTTTGTGTATGTGTGTGAGACTGAGAGCAATAAAATTAGTTTGATTATGGAGCAAGGGGTAAAAGGGAAAGTTGAGGAAGAAAGGGAGAATCTGGTGGAGGCCCTATCCTTTTCTCTCTTTTCATTCTCTTTTTTCTTTATATATTTTTACTCGTTGGATGGTAGTGAATGCGTGTCAAGTAATTAGCTCTTTTCTTGTACTGCAGAAAATGCTGCAAAAATTCCTTTTGGTAGTATTATTAGCATTTAAGAATGTTGGTTAATTTCCGACAATAATTCTACAATATGGATTAGTTATGAGATGTTGTATGATATGTGTGTGACTAGTTAGCTCTTGCGTTGTTTAAGTATCGGCATTACTGCCAAAAGTGGTGTTTGTTTTGTTAGTTAAAGTGATTTTTGTCGCTGTAGTAGTATCTGTATGCATATACATAAATGTGTATGCATGTGGTTGTAGACACATCATGTGTGGGTAAGCAAAAGGAAGGAAATTTATGCAATTAATAGAAATTTTGTTACTAAGCATTCCTTCCCTCTGTTAGTCTGAACCTATGTTTTGATTTTATCATCATTTTTGTGTTTGATGAGGTTTCACATCTTTGTTAGTTGTCTGCTTAGTTGTTACTCTAATCAATTATGTTTTCACTTGTAGGTACATGTTGATCAGCTGTCTTAGCAACAAAATTATAACATCCAACATGGTGGAGGCTACCTTTTGTTTTGCGTCATTTAATGGGTTGTAGTTAAGCTATAGTTATTATGATGGTAGATTATGATCTTTTGGGCACAATCTGTTAATGTGTCTTTTGTAATGTGTCGTTAGGGCACGAAACTTATGTTACTTATTATGTGTCGTTAGGACACGAAACTTATGTTACTTATTATGTGTCATTTGGGCACGAATCTTGTCACAATGTTATCTTTTATTTTAATTGAAACTCTTTATTATTGTCAATATTATGGTTTTATTATCTATTTATTTATTTAATAGTATAATTATTATTATTATTATTATTATTATTATGTGGCTGTTGCATTAGGTGCTTATCAATTTTTTTTACAAGTGTTGCATTAGAAAAGGACTGTTGCTTTATTTCACCTAACAAGTCGTTGCATTAGAAAAGAACCGTTGCTTTATTTCACCAAACGAGCCGTTGCATTATATATCATTATCGTTGCATTAGAGAATTACCGTTGCATTAATTCACCAAACGACCCGTTGCATTAGATGTCACTCTAATGCAACACGAAGAAAATGTCGTTGCATTAGATTAGTTCTTCGTTGCATTAGACCTAATGCCACGGGACAGAATGCAAGGGTCCTCTAACGTTGCATTAGAGCTAATGCAACAAGGATTTGCCTCTATGGCAACAAATTTAGGCGTTGCATTAGACTTTAAATGTAGTAGTGTGCATTGCATTAATATCCCAAAGCCGTTGTACATACAGGGATCTAATAGCAAATATAGGGGTTTAATAGCAAATATAGGTTCAGTTATTAAACCAAATTTCAAGGTGAATATATGTTGACTTTTAAGATACCTAGACTTTTTTTCACTACCTTTTTCAAATCTGATAGTGTAAATAGTAGCACCCTTTCCTCACCCTCCCACCTCTCACTTCAATTTTTTCATCTTTCTTTCTCCCTCTAGAAAAAAACACACACACACAAACAATTTCTCTCTCTCAAACCCTCTCTCGCCGGAGTTCACTTCTCCGGCACGATTGCAACAGATCCGATCGGCAGCAACTCCAACTCCGGCACGATTGCAACAGATCCGATCGGCAGCAACTCCGTCGTCTCCGTCTTCGTCTCCAGCATGATTGCGACTTCTCCACCATTTCGGTCGATCGATTGCAACAGATCCGATCGACAGCAACTCCGATCGGATCTGAGTACTCTTCCGCCACTCCAATTTTCCATCCCTTCTCCCCTCTTCCTCAAGAGCTATCCTTCAAATACGTTCCGGTCTGGAGCCGATAATTGAATGGTTTGTGATGTTAAAGCCTAAATAAAAATCCCCCGGTTTAATGTTCTTCATCTTCACAGGTGATAGGTGAATAAAGTAAAATGATTTAGGCATTTTTATTTGATTGATTTTCTGCTCTAGCTCCTTTTAAAAAAAAATAATGGTTGCTCAAGTTTGTTACTGATTTGGGTTTTGACGCAGACCGAAGGATTTTCTTTTTAGTCTATTTTTGGGTTTGATTTATTTGGTTTGTTGACTGTTTGGGTTTTGAGTTTCTTTTCCTGAAATTTAAAGAGTTTCCTGACTGAAATACTTTTTTATTGCCTATTTATGGGTTTGGATTTGGGGTTAGGATGATGATGAGTGTGGGGGTGGTGACGGTGTACACCAAATTGGGATGTTTAGGCAAAATTCATTTGAAATGAGATGGTTGTGTTTATTTGTCTTCACAGAGTGGTAGCTATTAATTATTGAGAATTGTTATATAAACCCGTAAAATTGTTGAGTAAACCCGTAGCATACAAACTACCATTATGCCATCGAATGAAATTACTTTTCTATCCGTAATTCATACACCCATTACACCATCTTCCCCCTCATCAAATTTTCACCCCTTCCCCATTTTTTACCATTACATCTCACCCTCTTCATTTTTTTTAACATAAAACAATTACTACCTCCCTCTCTTTCCTCCTACCATAAAAATTACTACCTCCCCCTCTTTTCTCCATGGACAGACCCACTCAGTTAATGGCACCCACTGGAATTTAAAAAAATAAATTATTTACATTGGATTCGTCTTCCTTTAAAACAATAAAACAAAAGCAAAAGAAAAAGAAAAGCAAAAGCGTAGTCAAAAGAGAAAAGAAAAAGAAAAGGCGTAGAGAGAGAAAGAAACAACGCAAAGAGAGAAAAGAAAAAGAAAACCAGAAGGGAGAAAGAAAAGGAAAACACGTCGTCGTCGCCCGTCGGACATCCCTCCATGGCTTCACCTCCGAAACCGGCGATGTTCAACTTTTGTTTTATTTTAGTTCTGCAAAATTTAGCCAGTAGTGGCCGAAATTCAATTGTCAGGGAAGGCTCTAGCAAATGGTTCCCTCTCCCAACCCCCCCTTGGCGGGGAGCGCTTGGTGCACCGGGGTTTGCCCTTTGTAGTGGCCGAAATTCAACTCAGGTTCGGCCACACCCGGCCGAAATTTTGAAATGGTTCGGCCCTGGTTTGCCAATTTTGGGTGTGAGCCGAATTTTTAAGCAAAGTTCGGCCGAGTGTGGCCGAACAGATCCAAAAAATCGGTTGTTAGTGGCCGAACTTCAAAAACCCATATTTTTCAATGCAATTGAACCCAGATTTCTCTTTTTTGACTGAATTTCTCACTCTCTTTCTCTAAAAACCAGAAAAAAAATTTCTTCTTTTCTTTCTCTCAATCTGATTTTCTCTCTTCTCTCTTTCTCTCTCTAAAAATCTGGTGGGTGAGTGTGGGTGTATGGGTGAGAGAGAGAGTAAATGAAAGGATTAATGGGTGTGGGTGTGGATGAGTGGGGGTATAAAGGGAAAGGGAGGGGTTTGTTTTAATTTTTTTGGGGTGGTTTTAATGTTACGGGTTTACTCAACAATTTTACGGGTTTATATAACAATTCTCTTAATTATTTCATTTTGTTATTTGAGCAAATGAGAAACCCACATCTGGCTAAGGCGTTTGGGACGGAAGTGGCTGTGATTAGTACATCAGCTTCTAAGAAGAAGGAAGCTATTGAGGTATTAGGTGCTGATAAGTTCTATAATAGCCATGTAGGTTATTTTTTTTCTCTCTCTCTCTCTCTCTAGTTTTTTTTTTTCCTGAATGGCTTTTTCTTGATTGTGAGACTAGGCTGCGGTGAGTACTCTTGATGGTAGTGAGTACTCTTGATGGTATTTGATGAGCCCGGATCTACTGGACCGGGCCCGCGCTCGGTCTAGTCCAAGGAACCAGTGACGTAGCAGTTCCTAGACCGCTGTAGGGAAGACCGCGGTCAAATAGGCCCTTGTGGTCAAGACCGCGTCCCTCCTCGCATCGTCCCCATCGAGGACCATTGGGACCCTGCTCGCTGGATCCGTGCCCGCACGAGTCATGCCCGCATCAACCGTGCTCGCGTCATATATCTTTGACCGCGGGCACAACGTTGACCGCGGGCACATGCTGCTTCCCGGTTAATGTCAAGCCTTACTGAGCAAGTTAGCTTACTGGCTCTGACAGGCCACTTGCCGGCTCCCCCATCACGCATTCAATGCGGCTCAGTCCGGCGCCTACTATTCCATTTAATGCACTAAGCCGGCTACACGGCTCATGTCCCTTTCAGCCATGTCCCTTGGACAGTCAATGTTCCCTTCCTGACAGGACCAATTAGCTGCGGACACGTGTAGCTGGTCAAATACCAAAGTGCCCCCTAGGGCTGATCTCATTGCTTACCTCAAGAAGCACCATGGCATTGCCTATAAATAGAAGGCCTTTACCCCCTTGGGAAATGCAAATTCCGGATTGCTTTAATTTGAAATCCGGATCTGCCATTTCCGGATTCAAATTTTGAGTTACTCCCCCTCCATTTTTCAGATTCAATTACAAGGAAGAAAAAGAAGAAGGAAGAAGAAGGAGAGTGCAGTGAGATAGATAGAGAAAGAAAGAATTAAGGAGAAGGAGAAGAGAAGAAGTTGAAAGAGTTGTGAGAGAAAGAAACTTAAGAATGGTTAGTTTTATTTCTTTTTTTTATTTGTTTTGAGTTATTAATTTTAGCTATATAAATTTTTCTAAAAATTTTTATTTGTGCATTTTTATATAATTTGTTGTTAAAACTAGTTAGCATTTTCTTAAGTTAGGTTTAAAATAAAGTGCTTGTTAAAATTACTTTGACAAACATGTTACAATTTTTCTATTTAAATGTAGCAAAACCTTAAGTCCCATTTAAATTTAATTACTATTAAATTTTTGTATTTCAGATGAATCAACATGAACAACAACTATTTATTGATCCTGGGCCAATCGATCCACATGTATTGACTTCTCAGGATACACATAGATCTAGATATATTTGGGAGGGACAACAGTTAACCAATTTAAGACCTAGGCGTGGTACAATACTTCCAGCTAGAGTTGATTGGAGGATAGAAGCTAAGCTTATGAATACTGGATTTTATGGAGTGTATTTATTAGGTCATTTACAATATGATTGGCATTTGATTGAGGCTTTGATTGAGAGATGGCGTCCAGAGACCCACACTTTTCACTTACCTGTAGGGGAGATGACCATCACCTTAGAGGATATTGGCATGTTGTGTGGTCTTCCTGTAGACGGAATGGCGGTGACTAGTTCAGAAACTAGTAGGAGTGCTGGGGCATGGGTTGAGATTGTTGAGGAGTTATTTGGGGTTGCACCCTCAACTGCAGACATCAAAAGAGGTGGAATGATATCTATGAGATGGGTTCTAGATCACTTCCCTCTTTTTGAACAGCTTCCCAATAATGCGTCCGAGCATGTGATTGAGACATATACTCGAGCCTACATTTTCTTATTATTGGGGTCATACATTATGCCCATCTCGTCTGATAACCTAGTGAAGTTGATGTACCTCGCACTTCTTAGGGAAATAAATAATATTGGTCAATACAGTTGGGGTAGTGGAGCGTTGGCCTTCTTGTATAGGGAGATGTGTGTAGCATCTCAGCACGATTCGAAAGGGTGTGGTGGCTTCTTAACCATTGTACAGGTATGTCAATTATATATGATTACATTATGCTAGTAGACTTAATCTGTTTTGTACGTAATGATAATTTTTTTTTAGCTTTGGACATGGGAGAGGTTGTTGTGTACACAACCTAGGAGACATACAGAAATAACACTTACTGGATTGCAAACAGTGGGTTACAGGTATATTTCAATTACTTCATTTTGTAAATGATCTGTTTTGTAATATATTGCTTTTTTACTCATTATTTTTTATGTCAATTCTTTCATATGTAGGTGGAAGGGTCCATTGTCGTATACTTCTGTGACTGCCCATAACCTGCAAGGCTATCGAGACCAGTTGTCATATTTAGACAAGGATCAGGTTGTGTGGCAGCCATACAACGGTGTGCCAGTTCCGAATTTCTGCCTTCAGGGCCAAGCTATATGGAGGGCGAAGGTGCCCCTCATCTGCTTTGAGAGGGTTGAATGGCACTTTCCAGATCGCGTAATGCGACAATTTGGGATGGTTCAAGGTGTGCCTGATGACTGCGACACCAGTTTGGACCTGCATCAGATTAGTCGGCAAGGTCGGGCAGGCGTTAACTGGATGCAAGAACATGGTCAGTACATAGCAATGCGGAATGAACGGGAGTTTAATGTCGTTGATGGAGAGTTTGGTGAAGTGGATATGAGTTACCATCACCCCTATTTGAGATGGTATAGGAGTATTACTCGATCGCTCATCCACAATTCGTCTAATGTGGAGGGACTAGGTTTCAGGCCACGTTCAACTGGTTATGAGGGTGTGGTAAGTTATATATTACATACAATGATTTTACAAAAAAAAAATACCATTTTTCCGTATTAATTAATTTTAGTTCATTGTTTTGAACAAATTCAAATGCCCAGAACACACGATCAAACATATCTAAAGCACCGGGAGGAGGAGGATCAGAATGCTCCACAATGGTTCCAGGGTTTCACTTTTGGATGGCTGCTAACAAACGTGGCAGTCTTATGTAAGATTCTTCCCAGTCTCCATATGCCTCTGCAATAGCTTTTTGTTTGCCACACCATGCCTTTATATATGAAACTTCCTTCCCATGGGCTTTTTTTATTTCCGCCTTCACTAGTGCAATCTTCAACTCGGGATCAGCCTTAACCAGTTCCAAAACTTCCTGCCCTATGAACTTAGCATCCATGTTTCGATGATTTTGGCTAATTTCAGTTGCCAAGCAAGAATGAGGACCCTTGTATTTGGTAATTTCCCAATACCCGGCATTCTTCAAACTCACATTCACATAAAAATTGCACGGAAAATCTTTCACCAAACACTCAATAGTCCACTTTCGGGTTGTGCTTCGTTTTACCTTGAAGCGCAGATTTTTCTTAATATGAAACAACTTCATTTTATGCTGCACCTCTGACTTCTTTGAAAACCGAATACCTTTGGCAATATCATGATGTTCTGCATTCCATTCAGCAAAGTCATATTGGTTATCATCATATATCTCCGATCCTTCTCCAATATCACGATAAAATTGATACCCGACTCTCTCATGCACATGATGTTGTGGTTCTTCGTAAGCAACCAAATGTAACGCCAAATCTTCTCCCTCATTCTCGCTAACATCAGTAGGACTACTGCAATCATCATATCCATCGTCACGATCTTCATTTAGAAGCAACCCAATATTTTCTTCATAATCTGAATCATTATCATCATCATTATACAATTCCTCACCCTCACCCCCTCCCTCTTCCTCTCTCTCTTCCTCCCCCTCTTCCTCTTCCTCTTCCTCTCCCTCTTCCTCTTCCACATATGTTTGTGTACTTGTTCCAGCATCTCTCTGACTATAGCAGCTTAAAGAACCCATCTGGAAGGTATCCATGTCATTAACATACTCATTTTGAAATGGCTCCTCATGAGTTTCAAACTCCTCAACATTCACATTATCAACTAAATTTATCTTAACATACAATTGTAAGCTACTCAACCCACCAAACTGAGCAGAAACATCAAACATGACTTCCATACCCATATCATTGTCGATTACAAATGGAATGTAGTTTGCAATTCCAGGAGCGACAAGATGAGGATATCTACATGTAACATGCAACTGAACAATAGCTCGATCTACCTCAATTTTCTTAGCTAACTTTTTAATCAACTTCTTGTAACTCCACCGAGTTTTAGCCCTAAGTGCACATTTTGGTCACCTTTCAAAATGTTCACCTTCAAACGGGTGTTCATCATTTCCTCCCCAATAACACATGAAAATAAGTGGAACTCCAGCCATATTTATTCCTAAAAATTGAAAAAAAAAATTATAAAAAATCTAATTTAACAATATCACTACATTCACAAAAAAATTCAATTACCCCCTAAATTTAAATTTCAAACAAAAAATAAGAGGATTAAATGTACCTTCTTAATCACCTCTCTTCTCTTCTTCTTGAAATTCTTAATCAACTTCTTGAATTTTCAAAATTTTTTGGAAAAAATTCACCTACTCTCCTCTTCTTCTTCCTTCTTTTCTCCTTCTTTTTCACTGAGTTTTTATTATGCTTGATTTGTTTACAGATTTGTCGGGGAAGATGGGTTTTGTAAAGCAAATCCGGAATTAGCATTTCCGGATTTGAATTTTTCAAAAAAAAAATTACTTAATTCAATTCACTGACAATGTAGTATTAAAAAAAAAAAAATTTAATCCGGAGTTATCAATTCCGGATTACACTTGGAGCGATCGCCCCCAACAAACGTGCGATCGCTCGCTATTTTACCAGAAAATATTATTTTTTAAAAAGCTATTTTTTGAAAAAAAAAATCTGTCTTTGGGATTTTTAAAATGTTATTTCCTAAATTGGGTTTAAATCTCACATGAAGGGCTCTAGAGGAAGTGGACCAATTAACTCTCAATTGGCACAATTCATGTAGAGTTAAAATAGTATATACAGAAAATTAAAATTAAAAAAATGTCTATAAATTTGTTTCCTCAAATTATATCCATAGGTTTTGAGCTTTAACCTAGACCTGAAGATATACTGTCTCGCTGAAGCAGGACTTCTTAGATAGTTGTTGTGTAAGTACTTGAAATTGATACCAATTAGTGGATTAAATGAATTACAACTATCAGATCCACAACTCAGTTGATCTGGTTAAAAGCATGCTGTACAAATTTATATATATATCGGGAAATGAAGCTAATGAAGAAGGAAACAAACATACCCGCCCTTGTCATTGTCACTGTCCAAGGTAAATCCACTCAGGCCAGCAGCTTCAGTAAGAGCTGCCTTCCACATATTGATCTTGTCCAGCCCAACATAACCTTTCTCTATGTGTCGATTCAACGCTTCTTTGTAGCTTCCCCTTTGGTATCTGACATCAGATGCATCCACCCGGTAGAAGATGGGTAAAACCTTATGATCACCTTGTATCTTCTGTTGTTCAAGAATCCTCACTAATTCATCAAGGCACCAACTGGAAGACGCGTACTTCTCAGAAAAGACAATAACCGAGACAGATGACTCTATGATTGCTTTCTCAAGTTGTTGTTTGAGACTTTCTCCTCTTTCCAGTTCATCGTCGTCTCTAAAAGTAGAGATCCCAGCTCGTTTCAAATGATCGTACAGGTGATCAGTGAAACCGTAGCGGGTGTCTGAACCTCTAAAACTCAAAAAAACATCATATCGATCGTAATGTAGATTGCAGCTTCTCTTTCTTTTCAAAGAAGATGTAGTAGTGGAGTCCTCGTGGTCACTCAAAATAACCATTGAATCAAAAAAGCAATATTGGGATGGGATGTATTAGAGATTTAAGAAACAAAGAGCTTGAGGGTACATCATAACTCTCTAACTAAGATGCAATGAAAGCCGCTATAGTTGTATTACTTTCACAATCATGAACAGAGAGTTGGTAGTATCGCGATCGGTTCTTTAAGTCTCGGTTCTTTAAGTCGTCCACTACTGTTAAAGTTCTTTTTCTCATTATTCATACTACTGTTAAAGTTCTTTTTCTCATTATTCATACTACACGTATGAAAAATGCAGCATGCTTATGTTGACTAATATGATGTTTTGCCAATAATGTTTTTGAAATAAATTAACCCAATCGGAATCTTTCCAATGATGTTTTTGAACTAAATAGAATTGAAGGTGGGTACACGTACATACACACTTATACACAAAAGCACACACAATAATATAATCATTTGTAAAGTTGAATATCAAAAACATCATTGAAAAGATTCCGATTGAGTTAATTTATTTCAAAAACATTATTGAATTTGGAGAAAGGAAGAAGATAAAGTTGGAGAGTGGGGGTCGGGCGGGTGGGTGGGTGGGTTCCTGTGAAAAATAAAATGTTTGGGACATTTACCGGCATTCCCTTAGAGAATCTCCAATGCTCTTCAATTTCTCCTTCATTTCTTCAATTTCCCTACTATTCCTTCCTTCAACCCACTTCATTTCTTCCTTAAAAAATAAAAATGAAAGATATCAATAGTGTTGCTTCAAACATCTTCCTTCATTTTTGAAGTAAGATTTCAAATTACAATTTAGTCCTTCTAGTTTTTTAAAGATACATCTTATTTATTATAAAAATTAAAAATAACATTTTTATTATTTAAAATAATCTTAATTTTTTTAATCAAAATCTTGTGAAAAAATAGTTTTTTCATAACATAAGAAAAAACTATTTTTAAAACACTAAGTCTAACCGATAAGAGCGATGAAACAGTGCTTAAAACTAGTTTTTTTCTTAACAAGTTGAGAAAACTAGTTTTTCACAAAACCTACTCATTTTTTTATGTTTATATTGGGATAATTATTTGAGACAAATTTAGACGAATATATTAAAATATATTTTATTTATGTCAATATATCATTTACGTCAATGTCATTTTATTTTGTATTTTTTCTTTAATAATAAAATATATTTTATTAGTAATTTGAATTATAAATACATTATTTGAATTTTTATTTCTAAACAAAAGAGAAGGTTGAATATGTAAAAGGATTAAACTTTTTGTAGTATTTGTGAAATT
Source organism: Adenophora triphylla var. japonica (assembly GCA_022495995.1). Lineage (NCBI taxonomy): Eukaryota > Viridiplantae > Streptophyta > Magnoliopsida > Asterales > Campanulaceae > Adenophora > Adenophora triphylla. The sequence continues at coordinate 612,101 of JAFEMH010000359.1, forward strand.
ATAGAAGTAGTAGAATGATGAGGTGGAATGAAAAGATGCTGAGAATATTCTTTTTGAAGTAAAAAATGAAGGAATGGATTGGAGAGGGAAAACAAATTGAAGCAACATTTGAAGAAAAATTTGAAGAAATGAAGTAAAATTTGAAGGAATGCATTGGAGATGGTCTTAGAACAGTTGCGAAAAAGTGTTCGTGCTTGACGACCTCCACAATCCCCCCGATGCCGGTGGTGTTGTTGATGGAAATGATCCCGAAACGGAGATGGACATGGAAGAGGTTGTCCAGCATCACGTAATCATGTTGTAATGAATTCAAATATCTGTAAGGGGAGGATAGCGCCGGGAAGAGGACTGAGGGAGAGGAATATCGACGACACTGCCGAATTTACGGGAGGCAATGTGGAGTTTTTTCGAGAGAGGAGAGATGGAACAGGTGGGAAATCGAAGAGACGATGCCGCCGAAGGTGGCGGAGAGTCGAGTGAGGGAAATGAAAGAGAGGATGTAAGATTTGGGGATGGAGAAATTGTTGTGAAATTGGTGCTCTCCGTTTGCAATCAACACAAAGAAATTAACACACCCACACGTACAAGAAAGAAACAATCACACACAAGAACACAAGAGTTGTTTACCCGGTTCATTCACCAACTCGTGAACTACGTCCGGGGGCAATTGCCAAGCCAATATGTTATTAGTCTCTCTAATATGTTGTTACAATGTATTCTAGGCCGAAATTATGCTTATATAGTTACAAGGAAACCCTAAATCTAATTTAAGAAGAGTTGCAATCAAATAAGGAAACAAATCAAGTCCAGAAACTCGGCCAGCAATGAGGCGCCCGCCCCAAGCCCGCCATGCGCCCGCCTCGCGAGGGAAGAAGCCCGGCCACTACCTCGGCCCTTGAGGCGCCCGCCTCGGCCCTCCCCATGCGGCCGCCTGGCGTTGTCCCAAGCCACGCATAGACTTCTCCACTGCTTTGAACTCCTTTTGATCTCAACAAACTCCTCCGACTTAGTCCCCTTTTTCCTTGTAGTTTAGGACTCCTAAACCAACAATCTCCCACCGGAGACTAAACTAACAAACATAGAATCACCCATCAACTCCCACCACGGAGTAATGACCTTCGAACACATTTCCCCCTCATCCATATTGGCTTGACACTACCACACCTCTCCTCAAGTACTAAGGCGAGTTGAAACCAAGCGACGTTTCAACCTCCCCGTGTTAGATCGTTCTTGCCTCCCCAAATCAGCTTCTACCTTGATTTCTCCCCGCAAGTCTAACTTCGCCTTCTCCCTCCAGACCCACCTTCCTCGCAATGCCTCCCCTTGAAACTTGGACACACCTTGTTTCTTGCATCGACTGTTCTTGGTCTGAATCCGCTCTCTGTTAGGGCCCTTGGACATCCACACCGCGTTGATCAACTTTGTGTCCTCCCCAACATACCGTTTCTTGATGTCTCCCCTTTTCACACCAACAGGCCGGTTCTTAAGCCTCTTGCTCCCACCGGAACGAAAACCGACATTGTAGGTAGAGTACAACGTCTTCCCCTTAACCCCATGAGCCAACACCTTAGCCCCTTTTGTGACTTCCCAAGACCCACCAATGAAAGAAACACCGTATCCTTCACTGTCAAGTTGTCCCACAGAAATCACCCTTCTCCTCAAATCCGGAACATGCATCACGTCGTGTAGTTGTAAAACAGCCCCATTAGGTGTCTTCATCATTACATCCCCCTTACCTTTGATCTTCAATGGTTGACCATCACCAAGATAGAGAACCCCAAAATCTCCGGTTTTGTACCGCTTCATTGATTCTGCATCCCCACTAGCATGACAAGAAGCTCCAGAATCCAACACCCAATCTTCACCCGACTGCTCCTCCCCTAGGATTAATACATCACCACCATCATCCACCACGTGCGCACCACCACCTTTTCCCGACAATCATAACCGATGTGCCCCAATTCACCACAATTGTAGCACTTGACCTTTTTCCCCTTAGGTCTCCCCCTTTTCTCTCCACCCTAAGTGCAGCCCCATCTACGGACGATTCTCCCCTTTTCTCCTTCCTTCGCAACTCCTCTTGCAGGACGAGATCTCTAACCTCCGTATACACCAATGCCGTTTTCGACGTACTAATCGTTGTGACAGTAACCTCCCAACTATCAGGCAACGATTTTAGAAGAAAACAAGCTAGCACTTCATCGGAGAAAGTAATATCAACACTTTTCAATTGGTCCACCATACCTTTGAAATTGCCGATATGACTTGCCGTGCGCCCTCTGACATCTTCGCATTCGCAAACCTCTTTATCAAATGCACCTTATTGATATTCGACGGCTTCTCATACATGTCCGACAGCGTTTGTAGCAACTCCACCGTTGTCTTGGCCTCCATAGCGTTCCGTGCAACGTCGTCGGTTAGGGCACTCCTTACCGCTCCTAACGCCTTTCGATCCAACGTCTCCCAATCTCCTTGTGACATGTCTTCGGGCTTCTCCTTCAAGGGCTTATGAAGATCCTTACAATAAAGGTAATCTTCAATCCTTGTCTTCCAAAACGTAAAATTCACACCGCTGAATTTCTCGATTTGGGTCTTCATCTTGACTGCTTCACCAAAATCCCCAAGAACGCGATTCAAAATTAATCAACTAATGAAGGAATTTTGAATCCACCAAACCAAAGCTCTGATACCAGTTGTTGTGAAATTGGTGCTCTCCGTTTGCAATCAACACAAAGAAATTAACACACCCACACGTACAAGAAAGAAACAATCACACACAAGAACACAAGAGTTGTTTACCCGGTTCATTCACCAACTCGTGAACTACGTCCGGGGGCAATTGCCAAGCCAATATGTTATTAGTCTCTCTAATATGTTGTTACAATGTATTCTAGGCCGAAATTATGCTTATATAGTTACAAGGAAACCCTAAATCTAATTTAAGAAGAGTTGCAATCAAATAAGGAAACAAATCAAGTCCAGAAACTCGGCCAGCAATGAGGCGCCCGCCCCAAGCCCGCCATGCGCCCGCCTCGCGAGGGAAGAAGCCCGGCCACTACCTCGGCCCTTGAGGCGCCCGCCTCGGCCCTCCCCATGCGGCCGCCTGGCGTTGTCCCAAGCCACGCATAGACTTCTCCACTGCTTTGAACTCCTTTTGATCTCAACAAACTCCTCCGACTTAGTCCCCTTTTTCCTTGTAGTTTAGGACTCCTAAACCAACAGAAATTAGGGTTTAAGAAGGGCTTATGTGAGAGGGGAGGAAGAATGGGAAGGTGTAAGCTGGGGAATAGCCATTGACGAAGAGGAGGGATTGAGGACATTGTTGGCTGGGGTGGGGGAGATGAAGTTTAGAATCCCGCCAAGGCCGTTTTGCGTCCTCTTTTGTCCGTGCTAAACAGAGAAGTTTAGATGGGGGAGAATTGTTGGAACGCTAAAAATATGCAATTTATTTTTAAGATTTTTATAAATTAATATGGTGTACTATTTAAGATTTGTTTTCTCAAATAATTCCATTTTAAATTATAAATCCCAAAATAACTTACATTTGAAACTATTTTTCAAAATTATCATATTTTTAGAACTCGATACATGGTATAGCGAGTTCAACGTTTTACCGTTGAAACTCGCTACACTATACCATGTAGCGAGTTTTAAGTTAAATTAGGGTTTAAACCTTTAAATTAATCAACTATGACTAACAAATCGGAAATTGCTACACCATGTAGCGAGTTCACGCGTACAACAGTGAACTCGATACATGGTGTAACGAGTTTAGAAAAGCCAGTTTACAGAGGATAAGGTTTTCAAATCCAGATCTATTCCCATTCTCATATCCTATTCACATCATTTAATTTCGTCAGAATCGTTGAATACCAAAAATCATGGTAAATTAACATTATCTTAATCATAGTTTTCACCTGTGTTTAGATATATAAATTTATGTTTTTAACTGTATTTTAGTATATTATAGATATAAATGTTAGGGTTTTGTTATTTAGATTTTAGCACTTTGATTTCGTAATTTAGGATTAAAGATGAACGGAAGTTCAATCATTTTCATATTCTATTGGGGAGGTGATGGTAAACAACTCTTTGATGGTCCTCATTTTCAAAAATGGTCAAAAATTGCAATTAGGGCTAATTGTCGATGAAGATACAATGAATTTATTGATGAATTATATAAAAAGATGGGCTTAGATCGGTTACAATATGATTTGTAAGTCATTTATAGATGTTTTCATACTTTTTAAAGCGGGATTGGTGAGTAATTTCCTTTCCGTATTGAAGATGATGCGTGTATAGATATAATGTTCGATGTTTTAGCTAAATTTGGGGGGATGGATAATTTGCAGCTGTATTTGGTTGTAAAATTGATTAAAAATTGACGTTATACAGAGTTTGAAACACTGCACACATAGACCATTTATAGGTATTCACCAAGTTGTAATCGTGATGCAGGGGGTAAGTCCAAGTACACAAACACTTGTATCAACTCAAACTTCAAATTATGGTAACATCTTATGCCCAAATGATACAGTTGATAACGATAACTCTGAAGATAATGTAGATTATGAAGAAGAAGAAGAAGAAGAAAAAGAAGACACTGATATAGTTGCAATGATAGATGATGTTGATATTAAATATCAGGAGGGTAGTAGTGATTATGATGTCGATTTGGGAGAGGGTGATGATGGGTCGAATGATGATGACGTGCAAACACATTTGATTCATTATGAAGCGCCGAAAAATCGAAGGTATGAGAGAGCAGATTATCTGTTAGTCAAATATATGTATAGCTTTAGAATTGCTTAATTCCAATCATAATAAGCATTATTGAGGACCCCTAATTTTAACTAGACCAAATAGAATTTTTCTATGTATGTTAGGTTCCATTAGTGCTAGTGCCAGTTTTATTAATGTAATTTTCTCAAAGTTTGAAGACTTGAAGACCTGAAGATTTTCCTTGTGATTAACTAGTTACCTGATAAAAAAGTTTTCCCTAACCAGTTGACTATTTAACCAATCATCTATGTTTAACCGATCATCTCTCTAACCGGTTGAGACCGCCAATCGGTCAAGCACCTATCAGCTTATCAGTTGCTAAACGACCAGGCTTATTCAACAAGATTCCTTCTGCTAGTCGAAGCATTTATTGCTGCCAACTACTCAGCCCCCAATTTAGCTGAAGTTGGTAAAACTGCATACTGAGAAGACATTCCTGCATCATGTCAGAATCTCAAAGAGGAATGTCAAAGTTACCAGTACTCACATCCCTTCAACTAATCAACAGAAAATATCTTCACCAAATCTCAGGCATTAAATGAAAAAGATATCCTCATTAAATGCCTGCCAGTCCAAGTCATCTCCTTCAACCTCTTCAGAGACAACATCTCTATTTTGAAGACCAGTATAAATAGCTTCTCCAGAGCATTGAAGAAGGTTGGTGCATTTAATATCTTTGAGAGTGAGTTGCCAAGAACTACCAACCTTCAGGCATTTAAGTTCAAGGCATTCAAGTCCTTCATATTCACTAGACCATATCTCTGTTAGGACATGTACTGAGCACCTTTAATCAATATCTGTTGTGTTCCCAAACAAGACTATGATTGGAACACATTAATTGAATCACACACACACCCTAGAGAATCAGTTCAACTTGTGAACACATCTCTAGAAAACACTTGGTCATTCTTGTTGCACGATCCATTAGTGGTCACTTTACTTTTAGCAGCCTTCAATCATTTGGCTTGAAATCTGTAATAGTTAGGCATCATTAATTAATAGTGCACTTTCACAAATCCAAGTTTTGACCAAACTTGGTAGAGGACGTAGCAGTTATTTAACACTGTAAACCTCTTCAAACAACTGTGTCATTTCCTTTTGTGTTTGGTTATTATTTGTGTTGTTGTAACCGGTTGACAATCTCTCAACTGGTCACAACCTGTTGATTCTTGTTACTGCTTACCTTACCTGTTTGACCTCACTAGAAAATACTGTTGCATGAGATTTTAACTTACTCCTTGAAAATCCCTTGCCTAACCGATTTGTGTGAGTACTCTAACTGATATCATTTCCGCTGTGCAAACTAGTCCCATCGGTTAGCCATTGAGAATAGATACTCAGCATTTTTAAAAGGTTTGTTAAGAGTTTTAAGAAAAAGTTTTAAACAGGCTATTCACCCCCTCTAGCCTGATTCCTACCAATTGGGACTAACAATTGGCATCAGTGCTTTCAATTTTCGAAAAATATTTTTCCAATTGCCGATTCCAAGATGGCAGGAAAACTCATGCAGACATGGAACATGGCGACTATTCCCATGTTAAATGAAAACGAATTTCCAGTGTGGAAAAACAGAATTATGCGATATATGGATTCAATAGATGACAGATTAATGACTGTAGTCAGAGATGGTCCCATGAAGAATGGACCGAACAAGAATTCGAGGTGTATGAAACTTATGTTCTAAAGCCCCATGAAGAATGGACCAAAGATGACAAGATTTGTGCATCCTTGGATAGAAAAGCTATGCACATCTTAACTTCTGGTCTTGATGATAGACTGTACAAACAAGTACAATGCTATGAGACTGCTCAACAAGTGTGGCAAAGCCTGCTCAGATATTTTGAAAGAGATCAAGTGGCTAAGGACAACCGACTCTACAAAAGTGTAGCTGAGTTCGAGTCCTTCAAGAAGAACCCAAATGAGACATTAAAGGAAACGTACGATCGTTTCTGTGAGGTAAGCAACTCTTACGCTTCTCTAGGCAGAATTTACACAATGAAAGACCTTAACATGAGGTTCCTCAATTCTCTTGGAGATTTTGTGGCATGTCAAGGTTGATATTTTGAAAGAATGCCGAGATTTGAATATAACTCACATTCAAAATATTGTGTCAACTTTGATTTTATATGAGGAAGAACTCAACAGGCTAGGTGGAGTTAAAAAACAGTTTAAAAATTTATCTCTGCCAGCTCAAATTGAGATTTTTCCGGGCTCTTCCTTGATTAATAACCAATCCGCCAATGACTCTCCCTCAACCTCTCAGCCTCCTATGAACCAAACCAATGTCAATCAAAGCTTGCCTACTAAGGAAGATGAATTTGCTGCCTTCGCTAGGAATTATAGAAAATTCAAGGATTTCAAAAGATCCCAACAATCCCACAGCAAATCATTCCAACCCAAATCCTCATCATTCCAAAGATCTGGGAATTTCCAAAGGAAAGGCCAAACCTCAACCACAATCGATGGCAAAAATGCTCAAGGTGAGCTAGTTTGATACAACTGTAGGAAACCTGGCCATTTCGCTTCAAAATGCCCTCAACCTAAGTATGAATTCCTTAGGAAGAAACCTTTTAAGAAAAACCCTAGATCCAAAATCTTAGTAGCCGAGGAAGGAACTGAAAAGGCTATGCCAGTTTGGTTTGAGACTGATTCTGAAAATGAGGACGCTAACTCAGATGAAGATGTTGATGTTAGTTTTGTTGCTATTGATGGAACCGATGATGGACATGTCTCTTTATAGTCACCATTCTTTAGACGCCCCAACTCTATTGACTTGCCAACCGACAATGACACTACCAGACCGATGAGATCTCCTCTGTCATATTTTGACCAACCTATACCTAGGGCAGATAACCCTTACAACTTCAAGATTCAGAGTATAGGTGGAGCTCTCTACAGTCAATGCTAAAATGCTCCCACTCTCAGACCTCTTATGCAACCGACTCAACAGACCTACCAAACCCAGGCTCAACCGATCTCTTCTCATCATCAACCTATGTTTGAGCCTCGACCGATTCAATTCATGAAGAACCTAACCGATCTAAGCCACCAACCGACCTCCTCATTACCAAACTTTGATCCCAACTTTGAACCATCATCCTCAACCTCTCAGCCTGCAATTGACCCAATGCCCAATATGTCAAAGTCTGAGATGGCAGAGGTGATGAATGAACTCTTCACCGATTTTGAAAAATTAAATGATGTTCATAAAACTATGGCTGTAGATCTTAAAAGAATCAAAACTGAGAATGACTCTTTGAAAGCTGAAATAAAAATTTTGAAAGAAAACCAGCAAGAGTATAATCAATTAAGAAAAGATAATCAAGAACTCACTGAAAGACTGAACATCTGTCTTTATCAAATTGCTGATCTGGTTTCAAGAAAAAACTCTCTTTCCAAAACAATTGATACTTTTTCTAAACCCAGAGCTGCTGTTGAGACTATCCTTCTAGATCAAATGTCTAGAGATTCATCAGGTTTAGGATTTAACTCTAGCAGTAATGACAGCAAAATTAAACCAGATGTTAAGTCTGTCACCGAAAACTTGATGGACAAATTTGATGATACTCAATCTAACCTGCTAAAGAAAAGTTCTCCTCGAACTTTTGGTGTTGTTCCACTCACCTATCCTAAGGTGAAGGAACATATCAAGATCAAGGTTGACAAGAACAAAACCCAATGGGCTACGGTAGCTGATCCTAAGCTCGGTCCCTATATCCCACTTGGAGATGGTGACAGCAAAGTTGGAGTTAAACTTGATGGCCAAGCTGCAGGCCTGGAAATCTCAACCGGTTAGGATTCAACCGGTAAGGAAATCCTAACCGGTCAAGGAGCAACCGATCAGACACATGTCACCGGTTATACAACTCCAACCGGTAAGGGCTCCTTAACCGGTAAAGGAACTTCCAAACCTATGCAACCGGCCAACAAAGGTAATGCCAACACCTTTATACCCAAGGTTTTTGTTCTCGCTCAACCGTCTGATCCTTCTGAAGCATTAAGCAGATTGAATATCAACACATCCAATTCTTCACAGCCATCTTTTAATAAATGTTCAAACTGTGGATTTATTGGTCACAAGGCTTATGAATGCCTCTTGAAGCACCTATCTGGACCCATTGAGCCCCAAAGCTCAAGTGGTGGCCAGGTATGGCTGCCAAAGAGGAACTAACTCTTTGGACCCAAAAGAATAAGGGGGACCATAAGCTTATTGTTTTATTTCAGGAATGCTTTATGGCCTCAACCGATGCTAGTAAGGATGTTTGGATTATGGGCAGTAGATGCTCTAGGCATATGACTGGCCATGCTGATCTCCTTACCGATCTTGAAGAAGCATCTGGTCCTTCAATTGTCTTTGGTGACAACGCAAAGGGTAAAATTATCGGTCGTGGATCCATCAAAAGAGGTCAGTTACTGTACAGAAGGTATCTTTAGTGGATGGTCTGAAACACAACCTTCACTCCATATCACAATTTTGTGATAAAGGTATGCATTGTATTTTCAATTCTTCCAACTGTTATGTGAAAGATATTGCTACAGGAGAAACTTTACTCACTGGACAACGAAAAGGTAACATTTATGCTGTAGATTTAAATACTGTTTCTAGTGTTACTAATGTTTGTTTTGTAGCTAAGAACATTAGTGAGAATTCCTGGCTATGGCACAAGAGACCCAGTCACTTGAACTTCAAATACCTATCCAAGCTGGCAAATGCTAATCTGGTTGCCGGCCTACCTCAAGTGTCTGCTGATCATGGAAGGAAATGCAGAGTCTGCCAGTTAGGAAAGCAACATAAAGAATCATTCCACAGCAAGCCATGCATGTCCACTTCTAAGTGCCTCCAGCTGCTACATATGGATCTGTTTGGCCCCACAACAACTACCAGTTTAGGGGGAAGTAGATATGCCTTAGTTGTTGTAGATGACTATTCAAGATATACTTGGGTGGAAACATTTGCCTCCAAAGATGATACTTATGAAGTTGCCACCAAGCTTTTTCGTCTACTTCAGACTCAAAAAGAGTGTGACATCATCAGTATGAGATCAGATAATGGAACGGAGTTCAAGAATAATGGAATTGCTAAGTACTGTGATGATCACGGGATCGACCCAACTTCTCAGCTGCTCGAACACTGCAACAAAATGGTGTTGTTGAGAGGAAGAACAAAACCTTGATCGAAGCTGGAAAAACAATGATATCCGAAGCTAGGCTACCCAAGTATTTTTGGGCTAAAGCTATTCATACAGCATGCTTCACCCAGAATTGGTCTTTGGTCAACAAATTTCATAACAAGACCCCTTATGAGCTTTGGCGTGGCAGAATTCCCAACATTGGTTTCTTCAAGATTTTCGGCTGCAAGTGTTATGTTCTTTACAACGGTAAAGAGCGGCGAGGTAAATTTGATGAGAAAGCCAATAAAGGCATCTTTGTAGGTTATGCCAAGCACAGTAAGGCATTTAGAGTTTTTAATAAACGTTTATTGAAAATTGTTGAATCTGTTCATGTTACATTTGATGAATTTGATTTGATAGAGTTTGATAAGGCTCCAAATAGTACTGATAATTCTGGTGTTTTTGAGACAGGTGAATCCATCAATCCAAACTCCAATCAAACCACCAGTAGTAATGCAAATCAATCTCCAGCTCAGCATTCAGTTCCAAATGGTGTAACCAGTAGAGCTCTAGTTGATGACTCATTCTTTCCTCAATCGGTCAGACATTCTAGTGCCCAAAATCATTTAACCGATTCACTACCGGCTAGCCCCTCTACTACTGTTCCTTTTACACCACCTGAACCTGAACCAATTTCAAACATTAACTTACCATTTCCTTCACCACTAGCCAATCATCGATCAGCCTCACCTTTCCCTAACCGATCTCCCCAATCGGTCTCTCCTCCCTTAGCCGATTCTGCTCCTCCTTTAGAAACCCTTAGACAAGAATTGGTCAGGCAAGACCTCTCTAGGGAAGTAAGATCAGTTAGAGATCACCCATTAGAAAATGTGATTAGTGATATCTTTGGTCCAAGAATGACTAGAGACCAGTTAAGAAGCATGGAGGAACAACATGGATTATTTTCCTTTGCTATGGTCTCAAATATAGAACTAAAGAAGACTGAGGAAGCACTTAATGACCCTAGCTGGGTAGAAGCTATGCAAGAAGAACTTAACCAGTTTGATAGATGCAAAGTATGGAAATTAGTGTCTAGACCCAGTGATCAGACAGTGATTGGAACGAAATGGGTTTATAGAAATAAATTGGATGAGTCTGAAAAAATTACAAGGAATAAGGCTAGATTAGTAGCAAAAGGGTATAGACAAGAAGAAGGCATAGATTATGATGAGACATTTGCCCCCGTAGCTAGACTAGAAGCCATTAGGTTATTTCTTGCATATGCAGCCTTCAAGGAATTTAAGTTGTACCAAATGGACGTGAAAAGTGCCTTTCTTAATGGAGAACTTCAAGAGCTTGTTTATGTAGATCAACCTCCAGGATTTGAGGACTCCAAGAAGCCTAATCATGTCTACAGGTTAAACAAAGCTTTGTATGGCCTCAAGCAAGCACCCCGAGCATAGTATGAAACTCTCTCCAAATTCCTACTTAGTGAGAAGTTTGAACGAGGTTAAATCAATACCACCTTATTTATTGCAAAGCATAATGAACATTCATTGTTAGTTCAAATATATGTTGATGACATTATTTTTGGATCTACTAACGAAAAATTATGCAAGAGATTTGAGAAACATATGCAGAGCAAATTTGAGATGAGCATGATGGGTGAGCTAACCTTTTTCCTTGAACTTCAAGTCAAACAAACTCAAGAAGGTATCTTCATCAATCAAGACAAATACACCAAAGATCTCATCAAGAAATTTGGTCTTGATTTTGCTCATCCTCAAAGCACTCATATGGCCACCAATGTACATCTTGACAATGATGAGTCCGATAAGAAAGTAGATATGACACTCTACCGAGGTATGATAGGATCTCTACTTTACCTTAGTGCCAGTAGGCCAGATATCATGTTTGCCGTATGTGTATGTGCTAGGTTCCAAGCCGATCCTAGAGAATCTCACTTGCAATCTGTTAAAAGAATTATTAGATATCTTGTGGTAACCGCCAACTTAGACTTGTGGTACCGAAAAGATTCATCATTTACACTAATTGGCTATTCAGATGGTGATTTTGCAGCTTGTAGGGTCACAAGGAAGAGTACTAGTGGAACTTGTCAATTTCTAGGTAATCGACTGGTTTCTGGTCGTGCAAGAAGCAAGCTTCAATTTCCACTTCTACAAGCGGGGTGTGTATATAGGCTACTTTGGGAGTTCTTTGCTCACAAATCCTATGGATGAAGCAACAACTGGTGGACTATGAAATTCCTCAAGAAGTGTGTCCCATTTATTGTGACAACACATCATCCATTTCAGTCTCCAACAATCCTGTGATGCATTCCAAGATCAAGCACATAGACATCAAATACCACTTCCTCAAGGATCATGTTGAAAAGGGTAATATCGTTCTATTAAAAGTTCATACTGATTATCAGTTAGATGATATTTTGACAAAATCCTTGGACATTAAAAGATTTGAATTCCTTAGAGGAGAACTAGGCATGATTGATATTCGTTGATAAATTGTGCTAACTTTGTTACTTGTGTAAGCTATCAACTGATCAAGGTGATTCCTCAATACCACTGCTAACCGGTGTCCCTTAACCGGTGTGCCTAACTAGTATCCCTAACCGGTATAAGGTGTCTCTTACCGATGGTCTTTAACCGAAGGCAAAGCAGCTCTCTAACCGGTCATTGCACCTGACCGGTCAGCCATCAACCTGTCCAGCTCCTAACCGACGAACTACGACCGGATTGAAAAACCCAATTCGTTTTTGATTGGCTCGTTTCTGTACATGCTGTCAACCTGTCCTATCAGTCGTTTCAGTCTGACAACTCTATGAGCTGTCCCCAACCTTTCCTTTCCTAGGTAGATCAAAATTTTAATTTTGATCAAAAAGGTAATCTCTGTATCATTCTTATTTATCCAAAATGTTATTCTTTTTTTTCATTATTATGACATAAACTCTGCACACACGTACCTATTTTTATGTCCCATATTTAGAATCGTGGATAAAATATTTAATATATGTGCAAACTAGTTAAAAACGTTTGAACTGATTTTGTTTCTCCCAACAAAACCTTTTCGTCTCCTATTCTCTCTCTCCCTATATAAGGTTTTCAAAAAGCAAACTTCAAAACTTTCGAGCCCTAGAAATCTCTCTCTGCGAATTTGAATTCCAATCAGTTAAAGACTCGTGCTTTCCAGTTCATCCATGTTTGAAACTTCATCTATTCGTTCTTCAACCTCAAAGATTTCTGGTAATACTTTCATAAATTCAAAATCTTTCTAAAATCTTGAATATATTTAGAACACTCAAACCCTATGTTATGAACTTCATCTTATATGCATATTTTCTTTGTTCTAACTTAAAATGTTGGTTTGATGTTTGATTTTTACACAGATGGATCCTAAACCTTCAACCCCCAAGAAAGACATTTATGGAGGTTACATTCTCCCAAGTTTCTTTGATTCTGATGAAGGAAAGCTCTTTCAAGCACTGTTAGTGGAAGCTGGTGTTCTCCCTTTTCTGATGCCAAAAGGGAATGAGGATATTTATTATGAGTTGGTTAATGAAATGTTCGATAATGGGGTTCTTGATGATGAAGTGAAGAATGGGGATATGTTTGTCATCCTATCAACTGTTGCTGGCCAACCAATAAATTTCAATCCTTCAGCCATTGCCAATGCCTTCCCTACCCTTCCTTCAACCGGTTCATCTTCTATTTTAATGAAAGATATGGAGCTTGCGTGGTCAAGAGTTAGATGAACGGACCCTTTCGTTACCGGTGAGGGTAACAAGAAAGAAGATATGGATGCCATTCACTATACCCTTGCTGAAGTGGTTGACCGATGCTTTATTTGTCGGTCTGGCTCCCATCATTGTATTACTATGGTACAATGGGAAGCTATTGCAGCAATCATCCTCTAAAGTGAATTCAACTGGTGCTCATTTCTTTATAGGATTATCTTGGTAGCCTTCAAGAAATATCAGAAGGAGAAGCCCAGTTCCAAGCCCAACAAAGTCAAACCCTGTCACTATTTGTTGATCAGCTGTGTGTTGAGAAAAATTCCTGAAGTGCTTGCTGCCTCAACCGGTCAACCAAGCTACCCTCAATCTTTTTGTAAGTCATTTGACAAGTTTGATCAGGCCAGAATCCTTAAAGAGGCTAAGCCATCAACCGGTAAGCCATCTGCTGCTCAACCGATGGTCGGTAAGAAAATGACCAACCGGCCAAAGGTAAAGCAGTCAACCGATGCTGCCAAACCGATCTCTACCTTATCGGTCAAGCGGAATAACCGATGAGCCTTCAATCGATCCCAAACCGGTCAGTGCCCCTCAACCAACTTCTTCTGATGACAAATCGATTGCCACTGTTCTATCCTCTGACCGACCAAAGAAAACTGCAAGAAAATCAGCTCCTCCACCTATCCAAAAATCCAAGCCTATTCAGAAATCTTCTTCTCAGTTAGCAAGAGAAAATGCTCAGAGAAAGAAAAGAATTGAAACTGATCTTGGCACAATCATTCCTTTCATTCCTAAACGACTATTCAACCACGATTTCCTTACCGATTCAGTCCCCTTTACCGGTCAGCCATTGCCAACCTATCAGAAATCCAACCTTCTATATCTACCATTACAACCCTTGGTCTATTAATCCCAAGTCTGCCCCTCTCCAAAATGGGTTTATCCCATAGATCATCTACCTCCATTCATCAGGAGATTGCTACAATTCCATGAGATTAATAAGGATTCTGTCCCAATCGGTGACATGATAGATTATGTTGATTTTGACAACACTCATGATGACAAAGGAATATACTTCAGCAAGCCTTGCCTCCTGAGTGAATATGACATCTCTCTATCTAGAGAAAGCCTTATCAAGCTATATAACCATATTTTGATCTTTTGCCTCAGTTCTGGAATGCTATCTATCTGGCTCAGGATAGGCTAAGGCAGGACATGATGGTCCATGCAGTGTGGGCTGACTTTGCTCTTCTATACAATGCCCAAGACACTTTGATGGAATCTGACCCATATCAGTTAGGCAGATATGAGCTACCTGAGGATGATCTTCCCTCTTTTGATTCTGAGCCTGTTTCCCTTGGTCCTAGGAGAATTCAGTTCATAAAGAATGTGATGGACCTGGTTCAGAACATGGTGGATATTGACAAGGAGATTCAAGCCATGAGGGATATTGCTTAATCTAATTTCTTTTCATCGGTTCACTCTAATAAGAACAAGTGGACTTCTGTGACCGATGTGGAAATTGAAGATTTGTTCAATGACAGTGGCTCTGATAAGGTTGATGATGATGATAGAGATGATCGATCAGCTTAAACTCCAGCTCTAGCCCTTCTGATGTTTCTAATAATGATAATGATCAATCTGCTGCTGCCATTAATCGATCTGAAAAGGTTAATTTCTCCACTCCCAAACCGATAGCAATGGTTAGGAATGTGGGTGGAGGCTTAACCAACACTTCACCGGTTACAGCCTTAGGAGGAGGAGATGCTGAGAAAATTGATTCCTTACCGATTACTCAACCGATGCCTCTAACCGGTGTGATTGTTGAACCGGTTGGAGATGACTTACCGGTGAAAGAGCCTTCAACTGATGTGCTTCTAACCGATATATCTTCTGAACCGGTTAAAGAGAGAAAAGTTATTGATGTTGATGATATTGAGTTGCAAAAAGCTATGGCTGCCAGTTTATTTGAAGCAGAGTTGAACCGACAAAGGATTTCAGTGGATGATTTGGCCACTCAGCAAGCTATCCAAGCTTCTCTCTCTGTCTCTCTATCGGTCAGCCAAGTCACTCCAACTTCAAAAGAAAAATCACCGGTTAAGGAGCAGACCAAGCCAATTTTTGAAAAGAAAAAATATTTCAACAAAAAAAAATATATTTTCATACTTGGTCAAATATAATTTGTATGAAAAGAAAAAATATTTCAACAAAAGGAAGTAACAATAAATAAATAAATAAAATATGTTGATGTGTGGATTTGAACTCATTCCCTTTTTTTCTCATTCTTTCCACCTCTTACCTAGTTAAGCTACTCCTTGCCCACTTAAAATTAATAGTCTTTTTTAAGACAATCTTAATTATTTAAGTGATTCAAATTTACCTTACCAAACAAGCTTAATTTTTTAATCTCTTAAAGTGTTCCAAATTAAGATCTTAATTTGGTTACCAAACATGCCCTAAGCCTAATGTACCATCCTTGATTTTTATGAAAACCTATATTTTCAAAGACATGACTATATGATGAACAATTTGGCTAAATTGATTTCCAATCCCGAGAATGCTTCGTTTAAAAGAGTTTTATTAATGTATTTTTCTGCGTATGTTCTATTCTTCTCTAGAATCAATCTTTACTTCTCCCAATTTCCTTTATAGTTGTAGTAAAAACAATTTCATCACAAAGTAAACCCTGTCTCTGTGAGATTGACTCGTACTTGCACCCGCTATATTTCAATAGCCCGTGCGCTTGTGGATTTCAAAATAAATCTTTAGGTTTCGACCGAACACTGGCCCATCAAAGAAGGCGGCCTCTACTTCCTCTACCAGACTTTCTGCTAGGCATATCAAAATATATGCTGAGGCCAAGCAGTTTGTTCAGGAGGCCAAGGAGGCACCAATTTTCAAAGGCATGGATCTCCTTGCTCGTCAAGGTGTTCCCCAGAGAGTAGGCCGAGCTGTGATATGTAGATCCTCTGACGAGGAGTAGATCAGCTGAATGTAGCTAAGCCTTTCGTCGACCATCTCACTAACAGGAAGGGCCTTCTGTTAGCTGAGGTAATTTTCTCGTTCTTCGTTTCTCTTATCCATAATGTTTGTATTTTACTTATAATTTTTACTTTCCCTTGTTATGTAGCTTGCTTCAATCACTGCGTATGAGGCCGCCAAGTATAAGTCGATTGAGGCTCATGACAAAAAGCTCAAGGAACAAGAGCTTAAGGATAAAGATTCTTTGAAGAAGGCTGGGGAACTCCTCAGGCAACTCCGGGCTGATGTTGATGCCTTGAAGGCGGCCAAGGATTAAGCCGAGGAGGAAACACGGGTTGCCAAAGAGGCATTAACCCGGGCTGAGGAGGCCGCCAAGTTGAAGGAGGCCAAGATGGCCGAGCTGGAGAGGAGGAAAGTTGAGGCCCTTAAGGAGGCTGAGGAGGTGGCGGCTGCCCGTTTGAAGGAGCTAGAGGCCAGCATCCCGTCCAGGGAGAAAGAGGTTGTTTCCCATTACAAAGCCAACTTGGCTTTTAATGATGTCGTGGAAGAGAAGACTGCCACTATGTTCGTGGATGGCTATCTTCATTTGGCCAGGAGAGCCATGGCAGACACCTCCCTTGGTATCGGGCTTAACTTTCAAAATCTTGTTCGGCTTATATGCCAGGATGCTTATGATGGTTCGGCCCGGGCTCTCCACTATTTCGTCCCTTTCTCCGAGAATTCACTTGGCATGATAGCGGACATCGATGCTCAGGCCGGTCGTCCTGTTTGGGTTCCTCCTCCCGTTGACGATCATAACATTAATGTTTTGATTGGACAGATCGAAGACGAGGGGGCTGCCGCCGAGGAGGAGCCAGTTAAGAGGGCTGATGCCGGGGTGGAGACGACTGCTGGGGCTCAAGCCAATGAAGTACTGACTGAGCAGGTCGTCATTCCTCCTACAGACGCTGAGAAGGAAGCCTTTTTTTAGGAGCCCTTCGAAGATGAGCAGACTTAGTATTTTTCTTGTTATTTTGATGTAATAGAGTAGGGCTTCCTTGTATTTCACTTCTGTATCATTGGAAATGTCCTTTCTATTCTTCGTCTTCATAATTTATTGCTTTGATATGAATTGTCTTGGACTTGAATGCTTTTTGTTTTGAATGTTGTATATTTGTATAAGTACAAAATAGTGTTGGGAAGCTGAGTAAGGCCTTCTCGTACTTCATGCTTGATGTTGTTTTTAGACCAAGGAAGTTCGTTCGGCTTTATCTCTTGATAATTTTGGCAAGTTGGGTCATTATGTCGAGGAAGGTTCCTCGGCATGATACTTTGATTTTTCTTCTTTTTATCTACCTATGCCGAGGAAGATGACTCGCACATAGGTCTTAGATATTTATGCCGGTGAGGTCATTAGGCTGAGGGGTTTCCTTGGCATGACACTTAGTCTAACCTTCTTTTATCTACCTATGCTGAGGAAGATGACTCGCACAGAGGTCTTAGATGTCTATGCCGGTGAGGTCATTAGGCCGAGGGATTTCCTCGGCATGACGCTTAGGCTATCCTTCTTTTATTTACCTATGTTGAGGAAGATGACTCGCACATAGGTCTTGGATGTTTTTGCCGGTGGTCATTAGGCTGAGGGGTTTCCTCGTCTTGAAATTAGGCTTTCTTCTTTTCATCTACCTTATGCCGAGGAAGATGACTCGTACATAGGTCTTGGATGTTTTTGCCGGTGAATTCATTAGGCTAAGGGGTTTCCCATCTAGACATTTGGCTTTCTTCTTTTCATCTACCTTATGCCGAGGAAGATGACTCGTATATAGGTCTTGGATGTTTTTGCCGGTGAAGTCATTAGGCCAAGGGGTTTCTTCGTCTTGACATTTGGCTTTCTTCTTTTCATCTACCTTATGCCGAGGAAGATGACTCGTACATAGGTCTTGGATGCTTTTGCCGGTGAAGTCATTAGGTCGAGGTGTTTCCTCGTTTTGACATTTGGCTTTCTTCTATTCATTAGATGGTTATTGGTCTCACCTATCCATGCCGGGGAGGATCTCGCTCGGTCACAGGTATTGGGTGATTTTTGGTGGGAATTTATCCCTTGAAGGCCGGGGAGGATCTCCTTGTCTTCTAGTGTTGTCTTGCTAGTTGCTTTTCATTTTGAAGAAGAACTGAATCTTATTAACTGAAACTGATTACATAAAACTGCAACCTATATTGCCGGAAAAGTAAAAGACTAACAAAGACTAATCTATTACATAAAAGAAGACATGAGAACAGACTAAAACTAGCTGTAATAATTTTGTAGGCTGTCAGAATGCCACAGATGCTTTAGCTCTTGCTTGTCTGGAGTCTTCATTCTTCAGATGACTTGAATTTTTGTTATAGGGATAGCCAATTTCACTGGTTCATCTACATCCTGCAACTCTCCTTGTCTCATGTCATGGTTGACCCCCGAGTTCTGGCAACTGACGAGATGAGGGGCTGCATCTGGGACGGACAAAACTGTCAACTTGACTGGTTCGTCAACGTCTTGCAACTCTCCTTGTCTCAAGTCAGGGCAGGCCCCCCGAGTTCTGTCTGATGACGAGAGGAGGGGCTATGTCTGGGACGAACAGAACTGTGTCATTGTTTTCGGATATATTGAGAATCATGTGTTCCTCATTTGCTACATCAGAAATCCCGTTTAGCCTAGAACAGGTGTTAGTAGTCTTCACGGACTTAGGTATGTTCAGATTCTCCTCCGGAGTGTTTACCTCCACTTTTCTGGAATTTTTTCCACTTCGTATAACATGCTCCAAGAAGTTCTTGGGGGTCGCCCTCACACATCCTATTCCAGCACGAATGGGAAATTTGACTCGTTGGTGAGGGAGGGAGGCGACCAACCCAAGTTTACTTTGAGTTGGAATGCCAAGGATGGCGTGATAGTCACTGGCCAGGTCCATGACCACGAATATTACTGTGACCTCTGCTCGGAAGGGATGATCACTCACTTTCAGTAATAGATCAATTGTTCCCATGGCGCTGAATTTGTGATTGGTGAAGCCTTTTAGTCTTCCAGAGTATGGCTTTAGGATGCAATCTTTTAAGCCCATCTTCTGGAAGGTGGAGTGATATAGAATATCTCGGGAGGCCCCCGAGTCAATGAGGAGTCTCTCTGACTCACAATTATCAATTCTTCCTTTAATCACCAAGGGCTGCTCGCGGGTTGTGTGACTTCCGGCAAGTTCATTTGGAGAGAAGCTTATGACCTCCTCTTCCTTATGAATCCAAGCGGGGATATGATAGACCTTACTTAACTCGTGAATTTGGTCTTTCAGCTTTTTGTTGGAGACAGTCTATTCCCTTATAACATGGAGCTTAGCCCTAGGAGACCTGTCTTCCCCTTCATCTTCTTTGTTATTATCATCTCTTCTTCGCTTATTATCTTTCCTCGTAACATAGTGATGAGATATATTTTTCAATACCCACTTCTTGTAATAATAACCCTCGCAAGTACGAGTGCCAACTTGTAGCAATATACTATTGTAGGGGTCGAATCCACAGAGACTCTGGTTGTTTGAAACAATTAAATGGTGCACAAAAGAAAATAAAAGAACAAAAGGGGAGGTTGGTTTTGAAAGCAAAATAACTACTAAAAAGATTAAAACTTTAGACGACATAAAGTTAGCAAATAAGAGATTAAACAATAAAAAGAACTAATTTCATAGGTTGGATTTCACAAAATCATCAATCTATGCCATTTTAATATATAACAAAGGCAATTAATCTCAATCTAGGATTCACCACTATTGCAAAGATTGGGACGGTAAGGCGGCCGAATTTCAATCTATTATTTCCAAGTCAATCACTTTTCGCAAATCAAGTCCAAGCAATTTAACTAGAAAAAGCTTTAAGATCAAAAGGGTAAAGAACCTAAATCAATTTGCTTTCTATCACGGCGGCAAATCAATTTAAACTTTAAAGCAAGAGTCTTTGGTGAGAAAATCCCCAAATCAATGGTGGAAATTCAAACCCAATTGGTTAAAAGGCAATTAAAGACTAAATCAAAGTCAAAAGTTGCAATCTTTAACACTTTCATGAAATTTGCTAAAAAGAGATAGAGAGAAATCAAATTTGGAAATACAAAACAATTATGACATAGATTAAATAGATAATGTTAAATCCAACCCATGAAACTATTTAAATTAGCCTCCCTCTTGTCTATAAAATAAAACTTAACCCTAAAATAATGATAACATCAACTAATTATATTAAAGTGGAAGAGATTGATTTAGGCCTAAAAAAATTGGGGTCAAGGCCCAATTTGCATCAAGGCTGCTGGCTGGAAATGTGCTTGGCGTGAGAAGAAGCTGGCCGGCCACTGAAGCTGGATGGGCCAAGAAGCTTGGGGCTGGAAATTGGCCAGATAGGCAGAAGGAGCTTGGGCTCGATTTGGTGTTGACTTGGGCAAGGAGACTTGGGCGATCGCCAAAATGCCTCGGCCAAACAAGGGCGGTCACTGTAGACTAGGCTGGCCAAATCCCCTTTCTTCAGCAATTTCCAAGAGGTCCTTGCCAGAAATTCCCAAAAGGTCCTTTCAGCACCAAAATGCCTCTAAAGCCCTCAAAATCTGCTCCGCTCCAAATTTCATCTTTTCTTCACTTTCAACCACCACTTTTCCACCTTTTCAATCTGAAAAAGATGAACAAACACGCAAACTTAGCCGGGGCTCCACCGGCGAAGGACCTCCGGCGTGAGAGTAAGTATCTGTTTAGAGAGAGAGATCAATTGACAAGAATTTAGAGTCAAAAGATGTTATGTACCTCAATCTGTGAATTGTGGCTTGTATTTATAGATATAGCAATGTATAATCCATGTTGAATTGGAGTGCTTAGAGATAAGATCTTACTCCAAGTAGGATTATAATTGTTGAGTCCTTGTTGCATAGGAATTTGTATGACATATGGTTATAATCCTAGGGGGATTATAACTGCTCAATATCCCTATTTGAATAGGATTTTATAAACTGCAATTCTGCATGTACGCCTGTGTGACACTTCCTCGTCACCTTGACCAGGTCGGCCTATGATGATGCCGAGGAGAATGGGAAGCCCATTTCCTTCCTTTATTTGATAGTCGAGGAGAGGTCTCCTCGACGTCAAGGGAGCCTTGCTCGGCCTTGCAGGGAGACCTTCCTTGGCATAGATTTAATTGATGGGCCTTATCATTTTATGCCTGCTATGTCCGGGTCGACATAGGGGAAAAGACGAGGAGGCAAGGATGAGGAAGGTAGGGAAAGCCCACTCCCTTCTCGTACATGAGACTTGGGTGGATTATGTTTAGGGCCCAATTCATTGGGCCTTTCCTGACCACGGATCCACGTTCGTACCTCGGTTTATACCGCCCAGTCTCAATTTTGTAATAGACTAATTTTAGGTAAGAACTAATGAAGTCTTAGGTTTTCCATTGTTTGGAAACTCCTGGATGCAGATGGTTTTCCATTGTTTGGAAATTCAAAAGGAACATAGCTTATCAATTTCATCCCATTTTCGCAATTGCTTTTTTCAAATGACAATATAAACTAAAACCGCCAAATCAGGTGGCGCGGTCTTTGATGCTAGGACTCTTTGATTTACCTCGATATATCCATGTTGAACACTCATATTTTAGTCGTGTTGAAAAAGGTTCGACGGAATAAACCAAAGAGTCCGAACATCATAGAGCGCGGCCTTATTGAAAAATAATACTAGTGGGCTGTATTTAATTGAATATATATTCGGTGGGCCCAAGAACTAAATGATAAGGGTGCTACTATTTGCACTATACAAGCTAAAAATTCCTTTTTTTTTAATCCATGTAAAAATAAAAATATTTTTTTCCATGTTAAAGTGGAGTAGTATGTCAGATTGATATTAAATGGGAGGAGGAGGAGTAATACTTTTGATTTCAATATTTATCTAGTGATTTAGACTTTTACATGGAATAATTTTTTTAATAATATTTAGGAAAAACTAAAATAAATCTAAATTACTAGAAACAATAATTTTGATTGCAATATTTTTTCAAGTAATTTAGACTTTCACATAGAACGAATTTAATGGGATAGAACGAATTTAATGGGAGGAATAGTAATAATTTTAATTTCAATATCTTTCTAGTAATTTATACTTTCAAATGGAATGAATTACTTTTATTTTTGTAATAATATTTAGGAAAAACTAAAAAAATGGGCCCTCCTATTTACACATTTTTTTAAAATTAAAATAATGTTCAAAAAATCTCCATATTCTAAAAATTTATCAATATTTATCTTGAAGTTTAAAAGTATGGCTCACCCTATTTTTACTACTAGCAACTTGGGGCTATTAATTGCAAATGCTTGACCTTTTGCTCAAATAATTCTTTTTTAAATTAAAATTTTATAAAATGAGTAATTTGTTTTTAAACTATTGCCAAGAATGACCAATTTCATGAAACTTGCTACACGAGTTTAATATTTCTTTCGTTGAAACTCGCTACTTGAAGTAGCGAATTTAGTATAATAAATATTGTTGTTAAATACAAATGACCTAAAACAATCTAATTATGGATTAGTAAATTTGCTACACAGTGTAGCGACTTTAGGGGAACTCGCGACTTTGTGTAGCGATTTCAAGCGAAGAAGAACTCGCTACATTGTGTCGCGAGTTTTAAGCGAGTTCAAATAAGGTTTCAGATTGGGGATTCATTTGTTTCATATCTAAACAACCACAAACACAATATAGTTGAAGAAAAAACCTAAATTTTCACATCTTTTAATTTCAGAATTGGTGAAGACTAAGAATCAAGGTAAATCAGCATCATCTTAATCATGTTTTTACTTGTGTTTAGATATATAAATTTAAGTTTTTTTTATTGTGTTTTAGTACATTATAGGTAAAAATGTTAAAATTAGGGTTTTGAAGGTTTTACACTTTGATTTCATAATGTAGGGTTAAAGATGAACGAGATTTCACTTATTTTCATGTGCTATTGGGGAGGTGGTATTGAACAACCATTTAATGGTCCTCACTTTCAGAAATGGCTGAAATGTGCGATTAAGGCTCATTGTAGATGGAGATACAATCAATTGATTGATGAGTTTTATAAAGTGATGGGTGTAGACCAGACACAATATGAGTTGGAAGTTATTTGTATATATCCCCATTCCATTGATAGCGGGATTAGTGAGTACTTTCCTTTTTGTATTGAAGATGATGCGGGTATGTATATAATGTTCGATGTTTCTGCCCACTAGAATCCAGAGTCATTCCTAGGGGTGGCAGCCCATCATTCAATGGTGGAGGAGGTGACAGTTCCCCATTGGCAAGAGGAAAAGAAGTCCTAATGTTACCATGAGTCTCCCCCACAAGAATATTATCTGGATCAGGAGTGATACTTTCGGTATGTCCGTCCTCCATTAGAATTAGGAAAGTGAAACTTAATTTTTCAAGCTATTCAATGGATAATACGAATCGTTTCCCGGCAATGAAACCAAATTGATGATGCCAAAAATGTTCGGATCAGCCCAAATCCAGCGATAGATTGTATCCTGGATGTTTGAATAGCCTTGAAAAGATGAACAAACACGTAAACTAAGTCGGGGCTTCACCGACGAAGGCCCTCCGGCGTGAGAGTATGTATTTGTGTGATACATAGAAAGAAATCAATTGACAAGAGTTTAGAGCCAAAAGATGCGTTACCAAAATAATGTGAATTATGGCTTGTATTTATAGGTATAAGATGTGGAGTCCATCTTTGAATAGGAAGTTGTGTGAGATAAGGCTATAATTCTAGTTGGATTATAACTACCCACAATCCTTATTTGAGTAGGATTAGGTAATTGCCTTATGTCCATGTGCCTAGGAGCCATGCTCCTCGGCATGTGATGCTTGGTCGACCTGAGTTGATGCCGAGGAAGAGGGGAGCAAGAATATGGAAGCCCGTTTTCTTGTCCTGGATGATGACCGAGGAGAGTGTCCTCGTCTTTTGTTGAAGCCTTCGTCGGCTTTGACAGATGCCTTGCTCGGCATACGAGAGGTGCCTTCATCGGCATTAGTAAGTGCCTAGGTCGGCATACAAGAATTATGTGCCTAAGTCATTGTTCGCTTTGCTATGTCTAGGTCGACATAGTGGAAAATGACGAGGAGGCATGACGAGCATAGGTAAGGAAGGCTCACTCCCTACGTCGTATTTGAGACTTGCATGATTATATTTTGGGCCCAATCCATTGGGCATTGCCCGGTTATGACCCACATCCGTACCTCGGTTTATACCTTTCACATATTTTTCTTTAATATCATTAACCCTATAACTCATTGTCCTATTTTTTAATATATTTTTGCAAATCACCCAAAAAAAAAAATTCTTTTTTGAAAAGTACAAGTAAGGATAACACGGTTCATAAAAAAAAGTTGATATGCCTTATAGGATTTTTTTTTCTAGACGGTTAAATATTTTATAACATTCATTACTTTTTTTTTTTTTCAAACTTTCAAAGAGAGAAATATAAATTTAAACAAAAATTAGATAAAATGTCAATAATACTTGAAATATTAAGAAGTCATTAACTTATTTGCATAGTTTGAAAATTTTAATTACAAATAATGGATGTTCTTATAAGTAATAAGTAGTATAATTTTTATTTCTTCTTTTTGTAAAGGCAAGCAAAAACAAAACGAAACAAAGATTTGTTTCTTAATATTTATTTTTTATGCATATATATTTTTTCAGTTTAAATTTATTTTACAGTAAAATTAAAAGTATTAATATTATTTGAAAAAGAAAAAAACTAAATGTATAAAACAAGTGAAGTGTTAATCAATTTCTTATATAAAGTATAATATGGATGTGAGCAGCACTTTGAGTCTCACCCCAAACCCCCACACTGGAGAAAAAAAAAACGCTCTGCCCTCTCTCACACACTAAAAGGTGCGTTTAGTGTGTGTGTTTTTTAGGGTTTCGACCTTTGGCCGGAATTCCTTCTCCGGCCAGATGGCATCTTCCTCGTCTGGTGCTGCTCCTTCCACGGGCCTTGGCCCAAGTCCGGCTGCTGGTTCTGTAACGCCACATGGGTTGGGTTTGGGAGGTTCGCCTCCTCCTAACCCTAACCCTAATCCGCCTTTGAACCCTACTACCATCCCTCCCCAGCCGTCATCCCCTACTGCTGCTAAATCTTTCGCATCAATTGTGAAAGGTTTGGCTCCCCATGTCACTCATGCTCTGCCGTTGAATAAGATCCCTAGTTCTACGTACAAAGGTGAGCCATCCTTGAAGTTTTCAAAGGATATGATTAATGCTTTGGCCCAGCCATTCAAACATACCTTGGTTGGAAAATTTTCGCATGGAAGGCCATCTATGGAAGTCACAAGGCAGCATTTTTTGAAGTTCGGGTTAAAAGCTGATTTTAAACTTGGCCACATTGATCCTAAACATATCCTTATTCAGATTGTGCATGAGGGAGACTTCAATCGGCTTTGGGCGAAAGAACAATGGCATCTTGGAAGGTTCCCTATGCGTATGTTTCGTTGGACTCCTTCATGGAGGCCGGACAAAGAGTCGTCTCTCTTTCCTGTTTGGGTTGGTCTACCCGGTCTCCCAATTCATATGTTTAATAAGGTATGCCTTTTTTCTATAGCCAATATATTTGGAGAGCCATTAGCCATTGATCAAGCAACTTGTAATTTATCTAGACCTAGTGTGGCTAAAGTTTTTGTTCAAATTGATTTGCTGAGGAAATTGCCGTCTAGAGTGTTTATTGATTGTGGTGATGAGTTTTCAAGTTTTTGGCAGCCTCTTGAATTTGATAATCTCCCAAGTTATTGTAAGCATTGTTACAAGTTAGGGCATGACATGAATGAGTGCTTTTACCTCCACCCTAAAAAGAGGGCTGTTGCGGGTAAAGGAGATGATGATGCGGAGGTTTTGAAACAAGGAAATACGAATGCAAGAGATGCTGATGTGGGGAAAAAATCTGCTAGAGTTGTTGAAGGACAAAAGAAGGGTGATAACGTGGGGCAAAATGATAAACAACAAAAGATTTATGTTCCAAAGCAGGTTGAATCTATTCCTCCAAAGGTCGTATCTAGTAGTGGTGCGAAAATTGATGGTGTTGCTCAAGAAACTGAGGTTGTTGATCTCGATGGGGGGATTGTTCAATCTAACGAGCAATTAGCCGAAAATGATTGTGAAGATATAGATACCCATAATGAGACGGTTGACACTCAAGGTGAAGAAATTGTAGGCTTGGATAACACAGCTACTGTTGATATAAATACAGGTAATGAAACTCTGGTAGCTACTGCTGCGCTTGGAGCGCAGTTGGGGGCTTTGGCCATTCAAAATGGGTCTACTGCATCTCCATCCATCCCTATGACGGCTCCTGCTTTAGATAGAGAAGCACTAAATCTCGTTCGGGAAAAGGTTAGACAAAGTCAAGCTTCATCAGCTCCTACCTTACGTCCTTCTTCTGCTCGTACGCCAAATCCTAAATACTTTAATCCCGAATTTATAAACCCAAAAAACCTAAAAGAAGCTCTTACTCTTCGGAAAAAATGCGATTCTGAACCGGAAGGCGGTCTTTCTGCTAATTCTCCTTCGGCATATCAACAAGCTCGCACTTATGGGGGTATTGTTGGAGGAGTTCATGTTGATCCGTGGGCTCCAATGGCTGACTGCGATAATTTTGAAGATTATTACGATGAAGAAGATGGCTTTCAAAAGGTTAAAAGGAAACGATGAAAATCTGGATCGAAAGCTAAATCAAAAAACCTCAAGCATAAAAGGCCTTGGATTAATAAAAGGCAATTTCATTGACCTTTAATTTATTTTTATGGTTTTTCTTCTTATTTATTCTTTTTCTTTTGTGATGGTTCTGGCTTAGTCCTCCATCACCTCTTTGTACCTTTTACTTTTCAATAAAATTTAGGGGGCACTGTCCTTTTCGCTAAAAAAAATAAATAATATGGATGTACTTGTATATATAAGTGGTTTCACAAATTAAAAAAATAATTACCATCCTTACTATGAGAACTCTATGAAATAATAAGCAATGTAGGGAGTAATGATTACATCATTTATCTCTTCTTTTTTCATAATAACGGAAAATAACTACTACCCCAATTAATAAGTAATGGAGGGAGTATACATCAGTCGTTCTCCTTTGGAACGAAAGTTGAGGTTGAGACCCCACCAGTCAACAAATTGTACTGCAAAAACATTGAGTAGGAGAAAAGCTTTTTAGAGAATGCAAAAAATTATACATAACCCAATTAATAGTCAAAAGCTTTAGAAGCTTGACACAATTAATGGTCAACTGGTGTTGGACTCTTAATGTTTAATGTACTTAGGCTTCTTCCTCTATCCAAATCCAACTACAGAGAGAGGAAGGAAGCTTTCTTTCTTACTATTTTGGACATTCATATTGGGACGAAGAGAGTAATTTTTAGTTTGCTCACGAAAAATGAAAAGAGTACATACCTGCACGTCCATCCGTTTCTTCTTTATTGCTTGAACCATAAGGAAAAAGGCCGCCAACGAGAAAATAATGGGTACCGGGGGTACGATAATTGGAGAAAGAAACATTCATTTCATCACTCCAAAGAAGCCCGCTTTTGCTTAAATCTTTTTCTTCTTCTTCTTCTTCTTCTTCTTCTTCTTCTTCTTCTTCTTCTTCTTCTTCTTCTTCATAGACAATCCTTATTCCACACTCTTTCACCTTCAACTTTTCAAGACATAAGGGATCAAAAATTTCGAAGGATACTTGAATTTGATCACCAGCCTCCCACAGATCCTCACACTTCCACGTGCTTACCCACATGTGTTCTTCTAATGACCGTGTTAACTCGAGAAACCCATCCGCAATGTAGTAGGTCCAGGCCAAATCCTTTGTCTTATTACAAACGGTAACATCAATCAAACCAAAAAGATTAAGTCTTGGATCTGGTCTTCTGATCAAACAAATATTCAAGCCTTGAATTTTCCTAGCAACAGAAGAAGAAGGAATGGTATACTGTAATTTTGTTCTACCCGTTTCCCCAAAAGGAACTTTGATGCAACCTGTTGAGTCATCTTCTCCATCTGTGTAGTAGGTTTTGAAGCAACCGGGAACCTTTTTACTTTTAACAAAGGTGCTGAATATACCAAATTCACACTGTACCTGCACGGGTGCAACATATAAATCATTATAATACACCAAATTAATTATTGTGTCTGTGTGAGAGAGATAGAGAGAGAACCTTGCCCACACAGCCTATCGGCACTGGTTCTAAACCCAGGTTCTTTATTACTTTTCTCTCAACAATCCCTGTATTTACCACCTTGAAACAACCTTCATTTTCAATCTGTTTTATCATCTCATAATCAGTTATCAGATGAAATTTTTTAGGCTGCAGTCTGGTATAAGTTTTTCCCGATTGTTTTTTATTCTCGAGATGCAAGTCGATTACAGTGCTTGGCGGATGTATAACTGATTGGAGCTGTGGACAATGACTAACATTGAGTAGCGAAAGCCTAGAATTTGATAGATTTCTGACACAATCGGGTAGTCTGGTTATCATGTTTCCACTTAGATCCATCTTCTCCAATGAGGATAGCCCACTAAAATACCTCGGAAAACTTTCATCTGACAGATTGCAGCCTTTAAGACTTAACTCTACTAGAAGGCGAGGTAAATGGGCGAAGAACTTGACCGGTCCTGTAGAGATATTTGGTGATGCAAATTTCACTACTCTATACCAATCAGAAGGCTTTACATTTCGCTGCTCAATTGGAAACTCACACAGATGCGAACAACCTGACAGATCCAGTGTTAAAAGAGATTCTGGTAAATCAGGAAGATCTCTCAGACTCTTGCAATCTCTAAAATCTAGCAGCAGGAGTGCCTTCAGTATTCCAATAGTTTTGCACACCTTAACTAATTTAGAGCAACCTCTGAGGATCAATCTCTCAAGCTGCAAGAGTCCTCTAAAGTCAGGGGTTTGGCAAAGTTCCAGTGAGTAACTCAGATTAAGGAACTTCAGCGATTTAAGTTCCTGCGGGAAAAGAAAGCAGTAGAAGAATGTTAAAAGTGGCTGTCATTGTGACACCTTAAGTATAAAAAATGTAACCAAATGGCATACCATGTAACATTTCCAAACTTGTTTTAATAGGCTGTGTTGCAAGTCAAAAGCAACAAGGTTCTTCAGGGGCAACTCCATGGGTACATATTCAAGAGGACATCCATGCCAACTTATCCATCTCAATTCCTCCGGGAATTTATTACAGCGTCCAGTGAGATGTACATAATTGAGCTTCAGAAGTTTTAGATTTACCATCTTTGCAAATGAATCTATTCTCATTTCTCCTTTCTTAGAAGGTAGATATCTGTCAAGCAATCTCGTGATTAAGTGTGGATTTGCATCAGCAGCAGGAAAGCTTGGTCTGTCAGACTCCGCTTTAATAATCTTCTGCCCATCAAGAATGAGGCCTTGAACAACTTCACTACCCTAAATTAAGAACATAGAAAGAAATCATAAATCATTTTCAAATGACTTGCAAAGGATGCATCAGCACAAAGTTTAGACACGTAACAATAGATTGTTTTCCATACCTTATCATATTTCAGTACAATAAAAGAATCCTCATGAAACCACAATCTACTCCTTCTTCCAGGCTCGTTGGGACATTCTTGTCTGACTATTTCTCGCCTCATATCTTGAATCACCTGATGCATCATCAACTTATTGTCATATGTTGTTATCAGACATCTATCAATCAGGTTTTGGATTCCCACTGTAGCATGCAGACCGCAGTGGTCTAATATTTTTACCACGTAATCTTCTTCTTCTCCCACAAAAAAACAAGCAACATGCAAGAACAGATTTTTTACTGTCTCATCTTCCAAAGAATCATAGCTTATCTGCATGACCTTGTGGACATCAGGGTTCCCAATTTCATCCCATTTTTGCAATTGCTTTTTCCAAAATACTATATCCAACTTTTTGCGTAGAGAAGAACCCAAAATTACAAGAGCCAAGGGAAGGCGTCCACAGCGCAAGAGTATCTCTTTTGTTATCTGCGTGTATTCTTCTAGGGGAAGAAGTTGTCGAAAAGCATGCCTACTAAAGAGCTTCAGAGAGTCCTCGTCTGTTAAACATCCAACATTATGGACCTCAGGGGGAATGGTGAAATCTTTCTTCAACGACATGTTCCTAGTAGTTACTATGATTTTACTTCCGGGACATAGCCTCTGTGGTTGTCCAAGAAGTGCCTCCAACTGCTCTGTTTCACTAACATCATCGAGGACAAGAAGGACCTTTCTATTGCATATAGCTCTCTTTATCTTTTCTGTGCCCTCATCGCAGTTATAAATTCTCACTTCTTCCCTTTTATTTAGAATGGTTGAAAGAAGTTCACTTTGTAAATGACAAACCCCAACCCCGATTTGATTCCACCTCGTTGCAATCCTTGCAAGGAAACAACTACCTTCAAAATCTCGAAAATATTTATTAAAAAAACATTTGGCAATAGTTGTCTTCCCTATTCCACCAATCCCACAAATGATGAGCACATTATTGTCCGAGGATCTATCTTTCAGCCATAAGTCAATCCCAATGGCTCGATAATTCATTCCAACTAAGCATTCGGGGACATCTAAAGTCTTGTGGTTCAGTAGACTCTTTTCAACCTCACACACAATTCTACGAATGAATTCTGTTTCGGGCCTGAAACGTGCAACAAACCCAATTTAAAAAATTGCTTTAATACTTCATATAAATTCACACAAATTAACTCTCAATTGGCACAATTCATGTAGAGTTAAAATAGTATATACAGAAAATTAAAATTAAAATTAAATTAAAAAATGCCTATAAATTTGTTTCCTCAAATTATATCCATAGGTTTTGAGCTTTAACCAAGACCTGAGACTAATTCTCAAGATACTGTCTCGCTGAAGCAGGACTTCTTAGATAGTTGTTGTGTAAGTACTTGAAATTGATACCAATTAGTGGATTAAATGAATTACAACTATCAGATCCACAACTCGGTGATCTGGTTAAAAGCATGCTGTACCAATTTATAGTATATCGGGAAATGAAGCTACTGAAGGAAACAAACATACCCGCCCTTGTCACTGTCCAAGGTAAATCCACTCAGGCCAGCAGCTTCAGTAAGAGCTGCCTTCCACATATTGATCTTGTCCAGCCCAACATAACCTTTCTCTATGTGTCGATTCAACGCTTCTTTGTAGCTTCCCCTTTGGTATCTGACATCAGATGCATCCACCCGGTAGAAGATGGGTAAGACCTTATGATCACCTTGTATCTTCTGTTGTTCAAGAATCCTCACTAATTCATCAAGGCACCAACTGGAAGACGCGTAGTTCTTAGAAAAGACAATAACGGAGACAGATGACTCTTTGATTGCCTTCTCAAGTTGTTGTTTGAGACTTTCTCCTCTTCCCAGTTCATCGTCGTCTCTGAAAGTATGGATCCCAGCTTGTTTCAAATGATAGTAGAGGTGATCAGTGAAAGTATTGCGGGTGTCTGAACCTCTGAAACTCAAAAAAACATCATATCGATCGTAATAATGTAGATTGCAGCTTCTCTTTCTTTTCAAAGAAGATGTAGTAGCGGAGTCCTCGTGGTCACTCAAAATAACCATTGAAT
Organism: Adenophora triphylla var. japonica; assembly: GCA_022495995.1. Lineage (NCBI taxonomy): Eukaryota > Viridiplantae > Streptophyta > Magnoliopsida > Asterales > Campanulaceae > Adenophora > Adenophora triphylla. Next base: position 644,350 of record JAFEMH010000359.1, read on the forward strand.
CAAAAAAGCAATATTGGGATGCATTAGAGATTTAAGAAAGAAAGAGCTTGAGGGTACATCATATCTCTCTAACTAAGATGCAATGAAAGCCGATATAGTTGTATTACTTTCACAATCATGAACAGAGAGTTGGTAGTATGAAAAAAGCAGCATGCTTATGTTGACTAATATGGTGAGTCGATGAATTCAAATTAACTATTATTCTAACCAAAAGGGGGGAAAGCGAGAGAAACGTGGTGCGCGGGTTGTTAATGGACTGCAAATTCACTTTTTAATATCACTATTATAATATATTAAATTAATAATTAATAAAAAAAGTAATAGCGCGATGTTCAAACGGAATAATTAATGGTATATGCAATGGACTATGACTTTATTTTCGTATAATGAAAACTACTTGCTAATAGTTGTATAGTATAACGTACTTTTCAAACATTTTTCAAATAATGCAATGTACAAAAAAAAAAAAAACATGAATGGCGTTAAATTTTATTAAGACCAGCATCATTAAGATAACTTACCCCAGTAAAAACCAACCCCAAACATTTTTTTTTTCACAGGAACCCACCCACCCACCCCACTCTCAAACTTTATCTTCTTCCTTACCCCAAATCCAATAATGTTTTTGAAATAAATTAACCCAATCGGAATCTTTCCAATGATGTTTTTGAACTAAATAGAATTGAAGGTGGGTACGTACATACACACTTATACACAAACACACACACATGTAATATAATAATTTGTAAAGTTGAATATCAAAAACATCATTGAAAAGATTTCGATTGGGTTAATTTATTTCAAAAACATTATTGAATTTGGAGTAAGGAAGAAGATAAAGTTGGAGAGTGGGGGGGTGGGTGGGTGGGTTCCTGTGAAAAAAAATGTTTGCGACATTTACCGGCATTCCCTTAGAGCATCTCCAATGCTCTTCAATTTCTCCTTCATTTCTTCAATTTCCCTACTATTCCTCCCTTCAACCCACTTCATTTCTTCCTTAAAAAATAAAAATGAAGGAGATGAATAGTGTTGCTTCATTTCCTTCATTTTTGAAGTAAGATTTCAAATTACTATTTAGTCCTTTTAGTTTTTTAAAGTTACATCTTATTTATTATAAAAATTAAAAATAACATTTTTATTATTTAAAATAATCTTAATTTTTTTAGTCAAAATCTAGTGAAAAACTAGTTTTTCCATAACATAAGAAAAAACTAGTTTTAAAACACTAAGTCTAACCGATAAGAGGGATGAAACAGTGCTGAAAACTAGTTTTTTCTTAACAGGTTGAGAAAACTAGTTTTTCACATAACCTACACATTTTTTTATGTTTATATTGGGATAATTATTTGAGACAAAGTTAGACGAATATATTAAAATATATTTTATTTATGTCAATATATCATTTACGCCAATGTCATTTTATTTTGTATTTTTTCTTTAATAATAAAATATATTTCATTAGTAATTTGAATTATAAATACATTATTTGAATTTTTATTTCTAAACAAAATAGAAGGTTGAATATGTAAAAGGATTAAACTTTGTGTAGTATTTGTGAAATTATAGAAGTAGTTGAATGATGAGGTGGAATGGAAAGATGCTGAAAATATTCTTTTTGAAGTAAAAAATGAAGGAATGGATTGGAGAGGGAAAACAAATTGAAGCAACATTTGAAGAAAAATTTGAAGAAATGAAGTAAAATTTGAAGGAATGCATTGGAGATGGTCTTAGAACAGTTGCGAAAAAGTGTTCCTGCTTGACGACCTCCACAATCCCCCCGATGCCGGTGGTGTTGTTGATGGAAATGATCCCGAAACGGAGATGGACATGGAAGAGGTTGTCCAGCATCACGTAATCATGTTGTAATGAATTCAAATATCTGTAAGGGGAGGATAGTGCCGGGAAGAAGACTGAGGGAGAGGAATATCGACGACACTGCCGAATTTACGGGAGGCAATGTGGAGTTTTTCCGAGAGAGGAGAGATGGAACAGGTGGGAAATCGGAGAGACGATGCCGCCGGAGGTGGCGGAGAGTCGAGTGAGGGAAATGAAAGAGAGGATGTAAGATTTGGGGATGGAGAAATTAGGGTTTAAGAAGGGCTTATGTGAGAGGGGAGGAAGAATGGGAAGGTGTAAGCTGGGGAATAGCCATTGACGAAGAGGAGCGATTGAGGACATTGTTGGCTGGGGTGGGGGAGATGAAGTTCAGAATCCCGCCAAGGCCGTTTTACGTCCTCTTTTGTCCGTGCTAAACAGAGAAGTTTAGATGGGGGAGAATTGTTGGAACGATAAAAATATGCAATTTATTTTTAAGATTTTTATAAATTAATATGGTGTACTATTTAGGATTTTTTTTCTCAAATAATTCCATTTTAAATTATAAATCCCAAAATAACTTACATTTGAAACTATTTTTCAAAATTATCATATTTTTAGAACTCGATACATGGTATAGCGAGTTCAACGTTTTACCGTTGAAACTCGCTACACCATACCATGTAGCGAGTTTTAAGTTAAATTAGGGTTTAAACCTTTAAATTAATCAACTATGACTAACAAATCGGAAATCGCTACACCATGTAGCGAGTTCACGCGTACAACAGTGAACTCGATACATGGTGTAACGAGTTTAGAAAAGCCAGTTTACAGAGGATAAGGTTTTCAAATTCAGATCTATTCCCATTCTCATATCCTCTTCACATCATTTAATTTCGTCAGAATCGTTGAATACCAAAAATCAAGATAAATTAACATTATCATAATCATAGTTTTCACTTGTGTTTAGATATATAAATTTAAGTTTTTAACTGTGTTTTAGTATATTATAGATATAAATGTTAGGGTTTTGTTATTTAGATTTTAGCACTTTGATTTCGTAATTTAGGATTAAAGATGAACGGGAGTTCAATCATTTTCATATTCTATTGGGGAGGTGATGATAAACAACTCTTTGATGGTCCTCATTTTCAAAAATGGTCAAAATTTGCAATTAGGGCTAATTGTCGATGAAGATACAATGAATTTATTGATGAATTATATAAAAAGATGGGCTTAGATCGGTTACAATATGATTTGTAAGTCATTTATAGATGTTTTCATACTTTTTAAAGCGGGATTGGTGAGTAATTTCCTTTCCGTATTGAAGATGATGCGTGTATAGATATAATGTTCGATGTTTTAGCTAAATTTGGGGGGATGGGTAATTTGCAGTTGTATTTGGTTGTAAAATTGATTAAAAATTGACGTTATACAGAGTTTGAAACACTGCACACATAGACCATTTATAGGTATTCACCAAGTTGTAACCGTGATGCAGGGGGTTGGTCCAAGTACACAAACACTTGTATCAACTCAAACTTCAATTTATGGTAACATCTTATGCCCAAATGATACAGTTGATAACGATAACTCTGAAGATAATGTAGATTATGAAGAAGAAGAAGAAGAAAAAGAAGACACTGATATAGCTACAATGATAGATGATGTTGATAATAAATATCAGGAGGGTAGTAGTGATTATGATGTCGATTTGGGAGAGGGTGATGATGGGCCGAATGATGATGACGTGCAAACACATTTGATTCATTATGAAGCGCCGGAAAATCGAAGGTATGAGAGAGCAGATTATTTGTTAGTCAAATATATGTATAGCTTTAGAATTGCTTAATCCCAAACATAAAAAGCATTATTGAGGACCCCTAATTTTAATTTGACCAAATAGAATTTTTCTATGTATGTTAGGTTCCATTAGTGCTAGTGCCAGTTTTATTAATGTAATTTTCTCAAAGTTTGAAGACTTGAAGACCTGAAGATTTTCCTTGTGATTAACTGGTTACTTGATAGAAAAGTTTTCCCTAACCAGTTGACTATTTAACCGATCATCTATGTTTAACCGATCATCTCTCTAACCGGTTGAGACCGCCAATCGGTCAAGCACCTATCAGCTTATCAGTTGCTAACCGGCCAGGCTTATTCAACAAGCTTCCTTCTGCTAGTCGAAGCATTTATTGCTCCCAACTACTCAGCTCCCAATTTAGCTGAAGTTGGTAAAACAGCATACTGAGAAGACATTCTGCATCATATCAGAATCTCAAAGAGGAATGTCAAAGTTACCAGTACTCACATCCCTTCAACTAATCAACAGAAAATATCTTCACCAAATCTCAGGCATTAAATGAAAAAGATATCCTCATTAAATGCCTGCCAGTCCAAGTCATCTCCTTCAACCTCTTCAGAGACAACATCTCTATTTCGAAGACCAGTATAAATAGCTTCTCAGAGCATTGAAGAAGGTTGGTGCATTTAATATCTTTGAGAGTGAGTTGCCAAGAACTACCAACCTTCAAGCATTTAAGTTCAAGGCATTCAAGTCCTTCATATTCACTAGACCATATCTCTATTAGGACATGCACTGAGCACCTTCAATCAATATCTGTTGTGTTTCCAAACAAGACTATGATTGGAACACATTGATTGAATCACACACACACCCTAGAGAATCAGTTCAACTTGTGAACACATCTCTAGAAAACACTTGGTCATTCTTGTTGCACGATCCATTAGTGGTCACTTTACTTTTAGCATCCTACAATCATTTGGCTTGAAATCTGAAATAGTTAGGCATCATTAATTAATAGTGCACTTTCACAAATCCAAGTTTTGACCAAACTTGGTAGAGGACGTGTGACGACCCCGATAATAGACACTAATTAATTACTCGTTAAGCACGTGGGGTTCGGGTGGAAGTATTTTATTTTGGTGCATTATATGATTTTATTTGACTTCTTGTGATTAATTGTATGTTTGCTTGAAGTTAGTAAGTTAGAATGGGTATTAACTAACTTATGTGGAAATGGGATGAAAATGAATTAAAAATAATGTTTTAGGGTCTAAATGGAATAAACTCTAAAGTGGATAATGATTTTATAATATTTATAATTTTAATAAAATCTTAATTGTAGTGATATGCTTAATTACCAAGTTAATAAGTAAGAGTGAGGTTAATTTGGGTTATTATTAAGTGAGGGGCTTTTTGGTAATTTGGTGTTAATATCCATGGAATATATGTGAGGAAACCTCATTTGAGAGGTTTTTCATCAGCCTCTTCTTCCTTAGTCATCCATGAGAGAAAACCCAAAACCCTAACCCTCTTCTTCCAAAAATTCTCTAGACTTCAATACTTCTCTATTTTCAAAACAAAGGACGGATTCTTGATCGTAGGAGCAAGGAGATCATTTGAAGCTACTCAATAAATTATTTTAATTTTCATCATTCAAGTAAGTTATTATGTATTTTCTTCAAACCTTTGTTAAATCATTGATATGGTTATTATGGATGTTGGTGAACATGTTTTATAAAAAGGAAACACTTTGGAAGTGGAAATAATGGGTTTTGAAGTGGGGTAAGTTGAATTTCATGAAATGGGTTTTGAAATAGCAAGTAAATGGGTTGATATACATATTTAGTGTTAATGGTGTTATCAAGGGTCATTGCATGGTAAATTAGTGTCAAGTATGTTGTGAAAATGATGTTTCTTGGTATTGAATTAGTGTAGAAGGGGTATGGAATGGATTGGAGTTGGTAATGATAGTTTTGGTACTGTTTTGGTTACTTGGAAAACAGAGCAAATTGGGTTGGGGTTAATTTGGTATGAATTCTGGTGCTGTAGCAAATCTGTTCTGACTTCTGCACAGGGGGGACGAGTCGTCCCTGGGATTGAACCAAGTCGTGACATAGGAGGGGACGCCAGTCTCAGAAGAGGGTAAAAGGGGCACGAGTCGTGCCCTGGGGCACGAGTCGTGCCCTCTCCCGCAGAACCGAAGCTGTTTCCAAGGCTTGTAAACCTAATCAAACGAGAACCAACTTGAACACTCTTTAACTTAGATTAAAGTAGAATCTTTTAGCTACACAATGATACTTTACTTGATCAAAATGGAATAGTAGAAGTACTTTAAAAATGGGTTGGAAAATGCTTCGCAACCATAAATTATAACTTCACAATAGTGATTCCAACTTGGTAAATGAAGTTGGGACCTTTATAAAAGTTATAGATTATAGCATATTGGCTATGTAGGGATAATATATGATATCATCCTACTTCATTTGAGTTCATATGAATGAATTGTTATATATATATAGTGTATAATATGAATGTTGCACTATATTGACGATGGAACATGAGTATGTTTTACCATGTTATATATATATATTGTGGTTGTTATCCCATGTTGTGGATTTTATTCAAGTAGCTTATATGTGCTTGAATGTTGTTAATCACCGATGTAGGGGTATAATGGAGTACGATCACTTATGAGAAATAGTTCCATAAGGTGCTCGGACTACATTATATCTTTGGCCTTTCCCCTTCGCGGCCACAGATTGGGGTTTCAACTTCTATGAATATGTGCGGTCGGTTCATATGAATGTTGAAGTCTTATATCTTCCCGGAAAATGGGTTTTATAAGACGTGAATATGCAATCGCAGCTCACAAGAGATGAGTTATATTTGTAGCTATCTCCGTTATATGATTTGATTCTGGTGGACATGTGTTCACGGAATATTTGGAGTTTTATCTTCCAATTTGATACGATTTATTGGTCAGACGGGAAAAAGGTAAACCAAGGTAACGGAAAGTGTTTATGGTTTTACCAACGTGATTATATGCACCTTATATGTGTTGCATTTACTTGGCATATTGATGCATTGCATAATAACTTATTGAGATTTATTCTCACCCTTCTCCCTTTAATGTTTTAGATCGAATCGAGACAGAGGACCAGGGCGGTGAGGCCGGTACGGAGTTTGTGCTTGATTTTGGGTTTGTCGGGTATGTTGATGGTTAGATGGTTGTATTTTGGTTGTTACTCCTTTGTTGGAGTTTGTTAATAGAACAAGTTATGTAAATTTGTAAGATATGGTTTAACTTTTGTAAATATGGAAACCAAGTAAGTAGTAGTTAAAATGGTAGTAGATAGAGTTTTGTAAAGGTTTGTAAATAAGTTTGGTTTGAAAGTTAGTTTATGTTTTATTCCCCTTTCCTCCAATGTGGAGATGTCCCCAAGTTTAGAGTTAGTTCTTTTCAAGTCAAGTTAATGTTTTGAAAAAGTTCAGGTGGTATTTCGGAGTTTGGGCTCTAAGACTCGGGACACGTGTTAGGTTCCGGGTCAGGTGCCCACAGTTGGTATCAGAGCCTCGTCTAGAGGTCAAGGGTAGATGTCTAGTTTAAGGGGGAGTGTGTGATAACTGACGCCGAGTGTTTGATGCAGGTGTTAGTTATAATGGCGGGAAATGAAGATGATCAATATAGAGCTCAAGGAAATGTTGGTAATGAAGGGGGCAATGGTAATCCGAACGTAGAGATGATGGATATGTTCAGAATCTTCTTACAAAATATGGCTAATCAAGGAAGAGCTCAACAACAACCTGAAGGGAGGCAAGGGCACGGACTTGAGAAATTTGTGAAGATGAATCCTCCTAGTTTCAATGGTGATCCTGATCCGGTGAAGGCGGAAAGGTGGTTAGAATCAATGAACAAGATATTTGCGGCAATGGAGAGCCCGGATGACGAAAAGGTTAGATGTGCGGTTTTTAAGTTAGAAGGAGCAGCAGAGCATTGGTGGAACATCGTCAAAGATAGTTGGGATAGAGATCATATACCACAGACATGGGAGAACTTTACGCGTAAATTCAGAGATCATTTTATTCCGATGGTGACAAGAGACAGGAAGGAGGTTGAATTCCTTAGATTGGAGCAAGGGACTTTGACGGTAGCGCAGTACTCAGCCAAATTCACGGAGTTGGCTCGTTATTGTCCACACTTGGTACCGGATGAAGAAAGAAGGGTATACAGGTTCGTGAAAGGATTGAGATTGGAGTTCCGTAAACAACTATTGACACATGATTTCAATGACTTCCAAGCAGCGGTGAATCGAGCATATAGAATTGAGAATGATATAGAGGAGCATAAGGGCAAGTCAGAAGGTGGAAGTGGAAGCAAGCAACGGTTTCAAGGACAAGGTGCGGGACAGAATCGAGGGCAATCAAGGTTCCCAAATCCAGGTACGGCAAGAAGTGGAATAGTTGTGACTCCCGTGGTTCGTACTCCATCCAGGCAGTCCGGGATTGTTTGTGAGTTTTGTAAGAAGCTGGGTCATTCCGAAGAGAGATGCTGGCGCAAGTTGGGGAAGTGTGTTGAATGTGGAGGAGATGGACATTTTAGGAAGAATTGTCCCAAGTTGAGAGGGCAAGCTTCGGGTAGTGGTCAAGGTGGACCACGAGGTGGAGTTAAAAGGGATAATGAAGGCAAGCCTAAAGATAAAGTTCAAGGTCGAGTCTTTGCCCTAGGTAGAGGGGAGGTTGATCCTAATGCAGTCATTAGAGGTATTATCCCTGTCTCAGGAGTTAAGGCCCGCGTCCTTATAGATCCCGGGTCTTCCCATTCGTTTGTTGCGTCTCATTTTGCATTTGCATTGCATAAATTACCTGATATTATGCCTTATGTGCTTGAGGTGTCGACTCCTATGGGAGAGTGCCTCACTTCTTCTGTGATATACAATGGTTGTGATGTGGTTATTTGTGGGCATGTGTTGCCATCGGATTTAGTAGAGTTACAAATCCGAGATTTTGATGTTATACTTGGTATGGATTGGTTAAGTCGTTATCATGCCATGGTTGATTGTCGTAGAAAGAAGGTCTTATTTGATATCCCTGAAATGCCTTCTTTTGTGTTTGATGCCGACAAGTCTTTGTTTGGTATTCATGTTATTTCTGCTATAAAGGCTAGAAAATTGCTTTCAAAAGGGTGTGCGGGGTATCTAGCTTATGTGGTAGATTCCAATAAGAAGTCCCCTGAGTTAAAAGATGTTCCCGTAGTAAATGAATATGGTGATGTATTTTCTACCGAGTACTCTATGCCTCCTGATCGTGAGGTAGAGTTTTGCATTGATTTAGTGCCCGGTACCACACCTATTTCTAAGGCGCCTTATAGAATGGCTCCGGCTGAATTAAAAGAGTTGAAGACTCAGTTGCAAGAGTTATTAGATAGGGGGTTTATCCGCCCTAGTGTGTCACCGTGGGGGGCTCCTGTTTTATTTGTCCGTAAGAAGGATGGTACTCTGAGATTGTGTATTGATTACCGTCTTTTGAATCAAGCTACTATAAAGAACAAGTATCCTCTCCCGCATATTGATGATCTGTTCGATCAGCTCCAAGGTTCCGTTATTTACTCAAAGCTTGATTTGAGAAGCGGATACCATCAGTTGAAGATTCGGCCTGATGATATTTCCAAGACAGCTTTCAGAACTAGATATGGTCATTATGAGTTCGTGGTTATGCCTTTTGGGTTGACTAACGCTCCAGCCGTATTTATGGATATGATGAACCGTATCTTCAAACCTTACTTGGATAGTTTTGTCGTGGTGTTCATTGATGATATTCTTGTCTACTCTAAGTCCCGGGAGGAGCATGAGACTCATTTGAGGATCGTTCTTTCTCTTCTCCGTGAAAAGCAATTGTTCGCCAAGTTTAGTAAGTGTGAATTCTGGCTCGAGCAGATATCTTTCTTGGGGCATGTTGTTTCTAGTTCGGGAATAGCAGTTGATCCTTCCAAGATTGAAGTCGTTGTTAGTTGGAAGCAACCTTCAACGGTGACTGAGGTTCGAAGTTTTCTTGGGTTAGCGGGGTACTACCGAAGATTCATTGAGGGGTTTTCTCGTATTGCAACTTCGTTGACTCGTTTGACCCGGAAGGATGTACCGTTTGTGTGGGATGCCAAGTGTGAAGCTAGCTTTGAAGAGTTGAAGAAAAGGTTGACGTCAGCTCCTGTTCTTACACTTCCAGAGGGTTCCGAGAATTTTGTGATATTTAGTGATGCCTCGAAGGAGGGCTTGGGTTGTGTGTTGATGCAAAATGGGAAAGTAGTTGCTTATGCTTCTCGAAAGTTGTCACCGGCTGAGCAGAACTATCCTACTCATGACATGGAGTTGGCTGCAATTATTTTTGCGTTGCACAAATGGAAGCATTATCTATACGGAGTGAGATTTGAGATTTTCACGGATCACAAGAGTTTGAAATATTTATTTACACAAAAGGAGTTGAATAATAGACAACGAAGATGGCTAGAGTTTTTGAAGGACTTCGATTGCGTGATTTCATATCATCCGGGGAAGGCGAATGTTGTGGCGGATGCGATTAGCCGGAAGGCTTATTTATCAACTTTGAGTTCTCGGGAGTCAAGGCATGAGTTGCTTTTTGCGAATGTCCGAGCTGTTCCAACTTTGTACGGAGATTTGATGGAAGCTCAATCTATAGATCCGAATTGAAGAAAATATTGGGACAAGTTCAAGATGGTAGAACCGGGGATTTTTCTTTGAATAGAGATGGACTCCTTACTTTCCGAGGTCGTATTTGCGTTCCTTCATCACCGGAGATCAAGAGAAGGGTTCTAGAAGATGGCCATAAGTCCAAGTTCGCCGTTCATCCGGGTAGCACGAAGATGTACCAAGATTTGAAACGAGGATATTGGTGGAATGGGATGAAAAGAGAAATAGCGGAGTTTGTATCTAAGTGTCTAACGTGTCAACAAGTAAAAGCGGAACATCAAAGACCGGCGGGATTACTTCAACCCTTAGAGATTCCGGAGTGGAAATGGGAAGGGATTTCAATGGACTTCGTGACAGGTTTGCCTCTTACAGTAAAGAAGATGGATGCCATTTGGGTTATAGTGGATCGATTGACGAAATCGGCTCATTTTCTTCCCGTGTCAGCAAAGTTTTCGATGGAGAGATTGGCTCAGTTGTATATGAAGGAAATTGTTAGACTCCACGGGGTTCCAGTTAGTATCGTGTCAGATAGAGATCCGAGGTTTACTTCTAGATTCTGGAGGGCTTTACACGAAGCTTTGGGTTCCAAGTTATGTTTCAGCACGGCGTTTCATCCTCAGACAGATGGGCAGTCGGAGCGTACTATTCAGATTTTAGAGGATATGCTTAGAGCATGTGTGATGGATTTTCAGTTATCTTGGGAAGATCATCTACCTTTAGTGGAGTTTGCTTACAATAACAGTTATCAATCTAGTATCGAGATGGCTCCTTATGAAGCGTTGTATGGTAGAAGATGTAGGTCTCCTATATGTTGGGATGAAGTGGGGGAAGCTAGACTTTGGGGTCCGGATTTGGTTCGGGATTCAACAGAGAAAGTTAAAGTGATTCGAGATAGGTTGAAGACGGCACAGAGTAGACAAAAGAGCTACGCCGACAACCGAAGACGAGATCTATCTTTTCAAAGTGGTGACTTGGTCTTCTTGAAAATTTCTCCTAGGACCGGGATTAAAAGGTTTGGGAACAAAGGGAAGTTAGCTCCAAGATTCGTTGGGCCGTTTGAGATTGTAGAGAAAATTGGGGAATTAGCTTATCGTTTGGCGTTACCTCCATCTTTCTCTTCACTTCATGACGTCTTTCATGTGTCTATGCTTAGAAAATATTGTCACGATCCTTCTCATATCTTGAGTTCACCTCCCGAGGAGATCCAAGCCGACATGTCTTATGTAGAAGAGCCTTTAAGAATTTTGGAATTTCAAGTGAAAGAATTGAGAACTAAGAGCATTCCGGTAGTGAAGGTGCTTTGGAGAAATCATACGATTGAAGAGGCTACGTGGGAGTTAGAATCGGAGATGAGGGAGAAGTATCCTTCTCTATTTGAGAGTTCAAGTAAGTCTCCTTAAAATTCGGGGCGAATTTTCTTTAAGGGGGAGTGAGTGTGACGACCCCGATAATAGACACTAATTAATTACTCGTTAAGCACGTGGGGTTCGGGTGGAAGTATTTTATTTTGGTGCATTATATGATTTTATTTGACTTCTTGTGATTAATTGTATGTTTGCTTGAAGTTAGTAAGTTAGAATGGGTATTAACTAACTTATGTGGAAATGGGATGAAAATGAATTAAAAATAATGTTTTAGGGTCTAAATGGAATAAACTCTAAAGTGGATAATGATTTTATAATATTTATAATTTTAATAAAATCTTAATTGTAGTGATATGCTTAATTACCAAGTTAATAAGTAAGAGTGAGGTTAATTTGGGTTATTATTAAGTGAGGGGCTTTTTGGTAATTTGGTGTTAATATCCATGGAATATATGTGAGGAAACCTCATTTGAGAGGTTTTCCATCAGCCTCTTCTTCCTTAGTCATCCATGAGAGAAAACCCAAAACCCTAACCCTCTTCTTCCAAAAATTCTCTAGACTTCAATACTTCTCTATTTTCAAAACAAAGGACGGATTCTTGATCGTAGGAGCAAGGAGATCATTTGAAGCTACTCAATAAATTATTTTAATTTTCATCATTCAAGTAAGTTATTATGTATTTTCTTCAAACCTTTGTTAAATCATTGATATGGTTATTATGGATGTTGGTGAACATGTTTTATAAAAAGGAAACACTTTGGAAGTGGAAATAATGGGTTTTGAAGTGGGGTAAGTTGAATTTCATGAAATGGGTTTTGAAATAGCAAGTAAATGGGTTGATATACATATTTAGTGTTAATGGTGTTATCAAGGGTCATTGCATGGTAAATTAGTGTCAAGTATGATGTGAAAATGATGTTTCTTGGTATTGAATTAGTGTAGAAGGGGTATGGAATGGATTGGAGTTGGTAATGATAGTTTTGGTACTGTTTTGGTTACTTGGAAAACAGAGCAAATTGGGTTGGGGTTAATTTGGTATGAATTCTGGTGCTGTAGCAAATCTGTTCTGACTTCTGCACAGGGGGGGACGAGTCGTCCCTTGGATTGAACCAAGTCGTGACATAGGAGGGGACGCCAGTCTCAGAAGAGGGTAAAAGGGGCACGAGTCGTGCCCTGGGGCACGAGTCGTGCCCTCCCCTGCAGGAACTGAAGCTGTTTCCAAGGCTTGTAAACCTAATCAAACGAGAACCAACTTGAACACTCTTTAACTTAGATTAAAGTAGAATCTTTTAGCTACACAATGATACTTTACTTGATCAAAATGGAATAGTAGAAGTACTTTAAAAATGGGTTGGAAAATGCTTCGCAACCATAAATTATAACTTCACAATAGTGATTCCAACTTGGTAAATGAAGTTGGGACCTTTATAAAAGTTATAGATTATAGCATATTGGCTATGTAGGGATAATATATGATATCATCCTACTTCATTTGAGTTCATATGAATGAATTGTTATATATATATAGTGTATAATATGAATGTTGCACTATATTGACGATGGAACATGAGTATGTTTTACCATGTTATATATATATATTGTGGTTATTATCCCATGTTGTGGATTTTATTCAAGTAGCTTATATGTGCTTGAATGTTGTTAATCAGCTGATGTAGGGGGTATAATGGAGTACGATCACTTATGAGAAATAGTTCCATAAGGTGCTCGGACTACATTATATCTTTGGCCTTTCCCCTTCTGTGGCCACAGATTGGGGTTTCAACTTCTATGAATATGTGCAGTCAGTTCATATGAATGTTGAAGTCTTATATCTTCCCTGGAAAATGGGTTTTATAAGACGTGAATATGCAATCAGCAGTTCACAAGAGATGAGTTATATTTGTAGCTATCTCCGTTATATGATTTGATTCTGGTGGACATGTGTTCACGGAATATTTGGAGTTTTATCTTCCAATTTGATACGACTTATTGGTCAGACGGGAAAAAGGTAAACCAAGGTAACGGAAAGTGTTTATGGTTTTACCAACGTGATTATATGCACCTTATATGTGTTGCATTTACTTGGCATATTGATGCATTGCATAATAACTTATTGAGATTTATTCTCACCCTTCTCCCTTTAATGTTTTAGATCGAACTGAGACAGGAGGACCAGGGCAGTGAGGCCGGTACGGAGTTTGTGCTTGATTTTGGGTTTGTCGGGTATGTTGATGGTTAGATGGTTGTATTTTGGTTGTTACTCCTTTGTTGGAGTTTGTTAATAGAACAAGTTATGTAAATTTGTAAGATATGGTTTAACTTTTGTAAATATGGAAACCAAGTAAGTAGTAGTTAAAATGGTAGTAGATAGAGTTTTGTAAAGGTTTGTAAATAAGTTTGGTTTGAAAGTTAGTTTATGTTTTATTCCCCTTTCCTCCAATGTGGAGATGTCCCCAAGTTTAGAGTTAGTTCTTTTCAAGTCAAGTTAATGTTTTGAAAAAGTTCAGGTGGTATTTCGGAGTTTGGGCTCTAAGACTCGGGACACGTGTTAGGTTCCGGGTCAGGTGCCTACAGGACGTAGCAGTTATTTAACACTGTGAACCTCTTCAAACAACTGTGTCATTTCCTTTTGTGTTTGGTTATCATTTGTGTTGTTGTAACCGGTTGACAATCTCTCAACTGGTCACAACCTGTTGATTCTTGTTACTGCTTACCTTACCTGTTTGACCTCACTAGAAAATACTGTTGCATGAGATTTTAACTTACTCCTTGAAAATCCCTTGCCTAACCGATTTGTGTGAGTACTCTAATGATATCATTTCCGCCGTGCAAACTAGTCCCATCGGTTAGCTATTGAGAATAGATACTCAGCATTTTCAAAAGGTTTTTTAAGAGTTTTAAGAAAAAGTTTTAAACAGGCTATTCACCCCCCTCTAGCCTGATTCCTACCAATTGGGACTAACAATTGGCATCAGTGCTTTCAATTTTAGAAAAATATTTTTCCAAGCGTAACAGCTTGAATTGCCGATTCCAAGATGGCAGGAAAGCTCATGCAGACATGGAACATGGCGACTATTCCCATGTTAAATGAAAACAAATTTCCAGTGTGGAGAAACAGAATTATGCGATATATGGATTCAATAGATGACAGATTAATGACTGTAGTCAGAGATGGTCCCATGAAGAATGGACCGAACAAGAATTCGAGGTGTATGAAACTTATGTTCCAAAGCCCCATGAAGAATGGACCAAAGATGACAAGATTTGTGCATCCTTGGATAGAAAAGCTATGCACATCTTAACTTCTGGTCTTGATGATAGACTGTACAAACAAGTACAATGCTATGAGACTGCTCAACAAGTGTGGCAAAGCCTGCTCAGATATTTTGAAAGAGATCAAGTGGCTAAGGACAACCGACTCTACAAAAGTGTAGCTGAGTTCGAGTCCTTCAAGAAGAACCCAAATGAGACATTAAAGGAAACGTACGACCGTTTCTGTGAGGTAAGCAACTCTTGCGCTCCTCTAGGCAGAATTTATACACTGAAAGACCTTAACATGAGGTTCCTCAATTCTCTTGGAGATTTGTGGCATGTCAAGGTTGATATTTTGAAAGAATGCCGAGGTTTGAATACAACTCACATTCAAAATATTGTGTCAACTTTGTTTTTATATGAGGAAGAACTCAACAGGCTAGGTGGAGTTAAAAAACAGTTTAAAAATTTATCTCTGCCAGCTCAAACTGAGATTTTTCCGGGATCTTCCTTGATTAATAACCAATCCGCCAATGACTCTCCCTCAACCTCTCAGCCTCTTATGAACCAAACCAATGTCAATCAAAGCTTGCCTACTAAGGAAGATGAATTTGCTGCCTTCGCTAGGAATTATAGAAAATTCAAGGATTTCAAAAGATCCCAACAATCCCACAGCAAATCATTCCAACCCAAATCCTCATCATTCCAAAGATCTGGGAATTTCCAAAGGAAAGGCCAAACCTCAACCTCAATCGATGGCAAAAATGCTCAAGGTGAGCTAGTTTGATACAACTGTAGGAAACCTGGCCATTCCGCTTCAAAATGCCCTCAACCTAAGTATGAATTCCTTAGGAAGAAATCTTTTAAGAAAAACCCTAGATCCAAAATCTTAGTAGCCGAGGAAGGAACTGAAAAGGCTATGCCTGTTTGGTTTGAGACTGATTCTGAAAATGAGGACGCTAACTCAGATGAAGATGTTGATGTTAGTTTTGTTGCTATTGATGGAACCGATGATGGACATGTCTCCTTATAGTCACCATTCTTTAGATACCCCAACTCTATTGACCTGCCAACCGACAATGACACTACCAGACCGATGAGATCTCCTCTGTCATATTTTGACCAACCTATACTTAGGGCTGATAACCCTTACAACTTCAAGATTCAGAGTATAGGTGGAGCTCTCTACGGTCAATGCAAAACCGCTCCCACTCTCAGACCTCTTATGCAACCGACTCAATAGACCTACCAAACCCAGGCTCAACCGATCTCTTCTCATCATCAACCTATGTTTGAGCCTCGACCGATTCAATTCATGAAGACCCTAACCGATCTAAGCCACCAACCGACCTCCTCATTACCAAACTTTGATCCCAACTTTGAACCATCATCCTCAACCTCTCAGCCTGCAATTGACCCAATGCCCAATATGTCAAAGTCTGAGATGGCAGAGGTGATGAATGAACTCTTCACCGATTTTGAAAAATTAAATGATGTTCATAAAACTATGGCTGTAGATCTTAAAAGAATCACAACTGAGAATGACTCTTTGAAAGCTGAAATAAAAATTTTGAAAGAAAACCAGCAAGAGTCTAATCAGTTAAGAAAAGATAATCAAGAACTCACTGAAAGACTGAACATCTGTCTTTATCAAATTGCTGATCTGGTTTCAAGAAACAACTCTCTTTCCAAAACAATTGATACTTTTTCTAAGCCCTGAGCTGCTGTTGAGACTATCCTTCTAGATCAAATGTCTAGAGATTCATCAGGTTTAGGATTTAACTCCAGCAGTAATGATAGCAAAATTAAACCAGATATTAAGTTTGTCACTGAAAACTTGATAGAAAAATTTGATGATACTCAATCTAAACTGCTAAAGAAAAGTTCTCAACGAACTTTTGGGGTTGTTCCACTCACCTATCCTAAGGTGAAGGAACAGATCATGATCAAGGTTGATAAGAACAAAACCCAATGGGCTAAGGTAGCTGATCCTAAGCTCGATCCCTATGTCCCACTTGGAGAAGGTGACAGCAAAGTTGGAGTTAAACTTGCTGGCCAAGCTGTAGGCCTGGAAATCTCAACCTGTAAGGAAATCCTAACCGGTCAAGGAGCAACCGATCAGACACATGTCACCGGTTATACAACTCCAACCGGTAAGGGTTCCTTAACCGGTAAAGGAACTTCCAAACCTATGCAACCGGCCAACAAAGCTAAAGCCAACACCTTTATACCCAAGGTTTTTGTTCCCGCTCAACCGTCTGATCCTTCTGAAGCATTAAGCAGATTGAATATCAACACATCCAATTCTTCACAGCCATCTTTTAGTAAATGTTCAAACTGTGGATTTATCGGTCACAAGGCTTATGAATGCCTCTTGAAGCACCTATCTGGACCCACTGAGCACCAAAGCTCAAGTGGTGGCCAGGTATGGCTGCCAAAGAGGAACTAACTCTTTGGACCCAAAAGAATAAGGGGGACCATAAGCTTATTGTTTTATTTTAGGAATGCTTTATGGCCTCAACTGATGCTAGTAAGGATGTTTGGATTATGGACAGTAGATGCTCTAGGCATATGACTGGCCATGCTGATCTCCTTACCGATCTTGAAGAAGCATCTGGTCCTCCAATTGTCTTTGGTGACAACGCAAAGGGTAAAATTATCGGTCTTGGATCCATCAAAAGAGGTCAGTTACTGTACATAAGGTATCTTTGGTGGATGGTCTGAAACACAACCTTCTCTCCATATCACAATTTTGTGATAAAGGTATGCATTGTATTTTCAATTCTTCCAACTATTATGTGAAAGATATTGCTACAGGAGAAACTTTACTCACTGGACAACGAAAAGGTAACATTTATGCTATAGATTTAAATACTGTTTATAGTGTTACTAATGTTTGTTTTTTAGCTAAGAACATTAGTGAGAATTCCTGGCTATGGCACAAGAGACCCAGTCACTTGAACTTCAAATACCTATCCAAGCTGACAAATGCTAATCTGGTTGTCGGCCTACCTAAAGGGCTTGCTGATCATGGAATGAAATGCAGAGTCTGCCAGTTAGGAAAGCAACATAAAGAATCATTCCACAGCAAGCCCTGCATGTCCACTTCTAAGTGCCTCCAGCTGCTACATATGGATCTGTTTGGCCCCAAAACAACTACCAGTTTAGGGGGGAAGTAGATATGCCTTAGTTGTTGTAGATGACTATTCAAGATATACTTGGGTGGAAACATTTGCCTCCAAAGATGATACTTATGAAGTTGCCACCAAGCTTTTTCGTCTACTTCAAACTCAAAAAGAGTGTGACATCATCAGTATGAGATCAGATAATGGAACGGAGTTCAAGAATAATGGAATTGCTCAGTACTGTGATGATCACGAGATCGACCCAACTTCTCAGCTGCTGGAACACTGCAACAAAATGTTGTTGTTGAGAGGAAGAACAAAACCTTGATCGAAGCAGGAAAAACAATGATATCCGAAGCTAGGCTACCCAAGTATTTTTGGACTGAAGTTATTCATATAGCATGCTTCACCCAGAATCGGTCTTTGGTCAACAAATTTCATAACAAGACCCCATATGAGCTTTGGCGTGGCAGAATTCCCAACATTGGTTTCTTCAAGATTTTCGGCTGCAAGTGTTATGTTCTTTACAACGGTAAAGAGCGGCGAGGTAAATTTGATGAGAAAGCCGATAAAGGCATCTTTGTTGGTTATGCCAAGCACAGTAAGGCTTTATAGTTTTTAATAAACGTTTATTGAAAATTGTTGAATCTGTTCATGTTACATTTGATGAATTTGATTTGCTAGAATTTGATAAGGATCCAAATAGTACTGATAATTCTGGTGTTTTTGAGACAGGTGAATACAGCAATCCAAACTCCAATCAAACCACCAGTAGTAATGCAAATCAATCTCCAGCTCAGCATTCAGTTCCAAATGGTGTAACTAGTAGAGCTCTAGTTGATGACTCATTCTTTCCTCAATCGGTCAGACATTCTAGTGCCCAAAATCATTTAACCGATTCACTACCGGCTAGCCCCTCTACTACTGTTCCTTTTACACCACCTGAACCTGAACCAATTTAAAACATTAACTTACCATTTCCTTCACCACTAGCCGATCATCGATCAGCCTCACCTCTCCCTAACCGATCTCCCCAACCGGTCTCTCCTCCCTTAGCCGATTCTGCTCCTCCTTTAGAAACCCTTAGACAAGAATTGGTCAGGCAAGACCTCCCTAGGGAAGTAAGATCAGTTAGATATCACCCATTAGAAAATGTGATTAGTGATGTCTTTGGTCCAAGAATGACTAGAGACCAGTTAAGAAGCATGGAGGAACAACATGGATTATTTTCCTTTGCTATGGTCTCAAATATAGAACTAAAGAAGACTGAGGAAGCACTTAATGACCCTAGCTGGGTAGAAGCTATGCAAATAGAGCTTAACCAGTTTGATAGATGCAAAGTATGGGAATTAGTGCCTAGACCCAGTGATCAGACAGTGATTGGAATGAAATGGGTTTATAGAAATAAATTGGATGAGTCTGAAAAAATTACAAGGAATAAGGCTAGATTAGTAGCAAAAGGGTATAGACAGAAAGAAGGCATAGATTATGATGAGACATTTGCCCCCGTAGCTAGACTAGAAGCCATTAGGTTATTTCTTGCATATGCAGCCTTCAAGGAATTTAAGTTGTACCAAATGGACGTGAAAAGTGCCTTTCTTAATGGAGAACTTCAAGAGCTTGTTTATGTAGATCAACCTCCAAGATTTGAGGACTCCAAGAAGCCTAATCATGTCTATAGGTTAAACAAAGCTTTGTATGGCCTCAAGCAAGCATCCCGAGCATAGTATGAAACTCTCTCCAAATTCCTACTTAGTGAGAAGTTTGAACGAGGTAAAATCAATACCACCTTATTTATTGTAAAGCATAATGAACATTCATTGTTAGTTCAAATATATGTTGATGACATTATTTTTGGATCTACTAACGAAAAATTATGCAAGAGATTTGAGAAACATATGCAGAGCAAATTTGAGATGAGCATGATGGGTGAGCTAACCTTTTTCCTTGAACTTCAAGTCAAACAAACTCAAGAAGGTATCTTCATCAATCAAGCCAAATACACCAAAGATCTCATCATGAAATTTGGTCTTAATTTTGCTCATCCTCAAAGCACTCCTATGGCCACCAATGTACATCTTGACAAAGATGAGTCCGGTAAAAAAGTAGATATGACAATCTACCGAGGTATGATAGGATCTCTACTTTACCTTACTGCCAGTAGGCCATATATCATGTTTGCCGTATGTGTATGTGCTAGGTTCCAAGCCGATCCTAGAGAATCTCACTTGCAAGCTGTTAAAAGAATTATTAGATATCTTGTGGGAACCGCCAACTTAGACTTGTGGTACCGAAAAGATTAATCATTTACACTAATTGGCTATTCAGATGGTGATTTTACAGCTTGTAGGGTCACAAGGAAGAGTACTAGTGGAACTTGTCAATTTCTAGGTAATCGACTGGTTTCCTGGTTGTGCAAGAAGCAAGCTTCAATTTCCACTTCTACAACTGAGGCTGAGTATATAGCTGCTGGGAGTTGCTGCTCACAAATCCTATGGATGAAGCAACAACTGGTGGACTATGAAATTCCTCAAGAAGTGTGTCCCATTTATTGTGACAACACATCATCCATTTCAGTCTCCAACAATCCTGTGATGCATTCCAAGACCAAGCACATAGACATCACATACAACTTCCTCAAGGATCATGTTGAAAAGGGTAATATCATTCTATTAAAAGTTCATACTGATTATCAGTTAGCTGATATTTTGACAAAATCCTTGGACATTAAAAGATTTGAATTCCTTAGAGGAGATCTAGGCATGATTGATATTCATTGATAAATTATGCTAACTTTGTTACTTGTGTAAGCTATCAACTGATCAAGGTGATTCCTCAATACCACTGCTAACCGGTGTCCCTTAACTGGTACCTCTAACCGGTGTGCCTAACTAGTATCCCTAACCGGTATAAGGTGTCTCTTACCGATGGTCTTTAACCGAAGGCAAAGCAGCTCTCTAACCGGTCATTGCACCTGACCGGTCAGCCATCAACCTATCCAGCGCCTAACTGACGAACTACGGCCGGATTGAAAAACCCAATTCGTTTTTGACTGGCTCGTTTCTGTACCTGCTATCAACCTGTCCTATCAGTCGTTTCAGTCCGACAACTCTATGAGCTGTCCCTAACCTTTCCTTTCCTAGGTAGATCAAAATTTTAATTTTGATCAAAAAGGTAATCTCTGTATCATTCTTATTTATCCAAAAGGTTATTCTTTTTGTTCATTATTATGACATAAACTCTGCACACACGTACCTATTTTTATGTCCCATATTTAGAATCGTGGATAAAATATTTAATATATGTGCAAACTAGTTAAAAACGTTTGAACTGATTTTGTTTCTCCCAACAAAACCTTTTCGTCTCCTATTCTCTCTCTCCCTATATAAGGTTTTTAAAAAGCAAACTTCAAAACTTTCGAGCCCTAGAAATCTCTCTCTGCAAATTTGAATTCCAATCAGTTAAAGACTCGTGCTTTCCTGTTCATCCATGTTTGAACCTTCATCTATTCGTTCTTCAACTTCAAAGATTTCTGGTAATACTTTCATAAATTCAAAATCTTTCTAAAATCTTGAATATATTTAGAACACTCAAACCCTATGTTATGAACTTCATCTTATATGCATATTTTCTTTGTTCTAACTTAAAATGTTGGTTTGATGTTTGATTTTTACACAGATGGATCCTAAACCTTCAACCCCCAAAAAAGACATTTATGGAGGTTACATTCTCCCGAGTTTCTTTGATTCTGATGAAGGAAAGCTCCTTCAAGCACTGTTCGTGGAAGCTGGTGTTCTCCCTTTTCTGATGCCAGAAGGGAATGAGGATATTTATTATGAGTTGGTTAATGAAATGTTCGATAATGGGGTTCTTGATGATGAAGTGAAGAATGGGGATATGTTTGTCATCCTATCAACTGTTGCTGGCCAACCAATAAATTTCAATCCTTCAGCCATTGCCAATGCCTTCCCTACCCTTCCTTCAACCGTTTCATCTTCTATTTTAATGAAAGATATGGAGCTTGCGTGGTCAAGAGTTAGATGAACGGACCCTTTCGTTACCGGTGAGGGTAACAAGAAAGAAGATATGGATGCCATTCACTATACCCTTGCTGAAGTGGTTGACCGATGCTTTATTTGTCGGTCTGGCTCCCATCATTGTATTACTATGGTAAAATGGGAAGCTATTGCAGCAATCATCCTCCAAAGTGAATTCAACTGGTGCTCATTTCTTTATAGGATTATCTTGGTAGCCTTCAAGAAATATCAGAAGGAGAAGCCCAGTTCCAAGCCCAACAAAGTCAAACCCTGTCACTATTTGTTTATTAGCCGTGTGTTGAGAAAAATTCCAGAAGTGCTTGCTGCCCCAATCGGTCAACCAAGCTACCCTCAATCTTTTTGTAAGTCATTTGGTAAGTTTGATCAGACCAGAATCCTTAAAGAGGCTAAGCCATCAACCGGTAAGCCATCTGCTGCTCAACCGGTGGTCGGTAAGAAAATGACCAACCGGCCAAAGGTAAAGCAGTCAACCGATGCTGCCAAACCGATCTCTACCTTATCGGTCAAGCGGAATAACCGATGAGCCTTCAATCGATCCCAAACCGGTCAGTGCCCCTCAGCCAACTTCTTCTGATGACAAATCGATTGCCACTGTTCTATCCTCTGCCCGACCAAAGAAAACTGCAAGAAAATCAGCTCCTCCACCTATCCAAAAATCCAAGCCTATTCAGAAATCTTCTTCTCAGTTAGCAAGAGAAAATGCTCAGAGAAAGAAAAGAATTGAAACTGATCTTGGCACCTTCATTCCTTTCATTCCTAAATGACTATTCAACCACGATTTCCTTACCGATTCAGTCCCCTTTACCGGTCAGCCATTGCCAACCTATCAGAAATCCAACCATCCATATCTACCATTACAACCCTTGGTCTGTTAATCCCAAGTCTGCCCCCTCTCCAAAATGGGTTTATCCCATAGATCATCTGCCTCCATTCTTCAGGAGATTGCTACAATTCCATGAGATTAATAAGGATTCTGTCCCAATCGGTGACATGACAGATTATGTTGATTTTGACAACACTCATGATGACAAAGGAATTTACTTCAGCAAGCCTTGCCTCCTGAGTGAATATGTCATCTCTCTATCTAGAGAAAGCCTTATCAAGCTATATAACCGATATTTCGATCTTTTGCCTCAGTTCTGGAATGCTATCTATCTGGCTCAGGATAGGCTAAGGCAGGACATGATGGTCCATGCAGTGTGGGCTGACTTTGCTCTTCTATACAATGCCCAAGACACTTTGATGGAATCTGACCCATATCAGTTGGGCAGATATGAGCTACCTGAGGATGATCTTCCCTCTTTTGATTTTGAGCCTGTTTCCCTTGGTCCTAGGAGAATTCAGTTCATAAAGAATGTGATGGACCTGGTTCAGAACATGGTGGATATTGACAAGGAGATTCAAGCCATGGGGGATATTGCTTAATCTGATTTCTTTTCATCGGTTCACTCTAATAAGAACAAGTGGACTTCTGTGACCGATGTGGAAATTGAAGATTTGTTCAATGACAGTGGCTCTGATAAGGTTGATGATGATGATGATGATAGAGATGATCGGTCAGCCTCAAACTCCAGCTCCAGCCCTTCTGATGATTCTAATAATGATAATGATCAATCTGCTGCTGCCATTAATCGATCTGAAAAGGTTAATTTCTCCACTCCCAAACTGATGGCAATGGTTAGGAATGTGGGTGGAGGCTTAACCAACACTTCACCGGTTATAGCCTTAAGAGGAGGAGATGCTGAGAAAATTGATTCCTTACCGGTTACTCAACCGATGCCTCTAACCGGTGTGATTGTTGAACCGGTTGGAGATGACTTACCGGTGAAAGAGCCTTCAACCGTTGTGCCTCTAACCGATGTATCTTCTGAACCGGTTAAAGAGAGAAAAGTTATTGATGTTAATGATATTGAGTTGCAAAAAGCTATGGCTGCCAGTTTATTTGAAGCAGAGTTGAACCGACAAAGGATTTCAGTGGATGATTTGGCCACTCAGCAAGCTATCCAAGCTTCTCTCTCTGTCTCTCTATCGGTCAGCCAAGTCACTCCAGCTTCAAAAGAAAAATCACCGGTTAAGGAGCAGACCAAGCCAATTTTTGAGGAGGAGTCTTCATTAGATTTCTTTGAAGAGGAAGAACATTCAGATGATGAACCAGTTGAATTTGATCCCTCTGATGTTGCTGTTCCACCAGCCTGTTTTAACTTCACTCATAACCAGAAGGATCTACTCTCTCCTCTCAACTATTATACAACAAAGGCTTCAATCCCTCGGTTAGACAATGGGATGCCTCTATTTGATGTTCATGAAAAGATCTCTAGCCGTTCAAGCCTTGAAGCTATTCCCATGCCTCCACCAATTGCCGATGAACTTCAAAAGCAAAGAAGAGCTGATAGAATGCAAGTATTTATTGATGTTGCTGAGGTAATGGAACATGGTGATCCTCCAACTGATACCCCTCCTCACCTAACCAAAACCAATGGCCCAGGTGAAACCAGCAGTCGTTACCAAAAACCCAAAGTTCTTAAGCTTAAAAAACATCCTGTACCTCTCAAAAATCACAAGCCCAGGCCAGGTAAAGCTGAACAACAACTTGTCACTGAATTCCCCACCAAACAAAAGGCAAAATATTCATCCTTGCTTTCTCAACGGCAAACCAACATCAGAATTGACGGTGAGATAGTTAACCGATTGCCTAGACCGATTGAAAGCACTTTGTCAACCGATAACCTTTTCATTAGATATCTCTTCCTCAACAACCGAGTGACTCACGTTTTGGAGCTGCGAATTTTTAGATGGTCTTCTGAGGTTACTTATATGGTAGGATTGATGCCACAAGTGCCTAGGCTATCTATTAGGAGAAATGGAAATGTCCAACCATGGAGCAAAATTTGTCATGCCTCTCTCTTTTTGACTGCTTTAAGGATGATTCCCTTGATATGGTTAAGGCAAATTGTCTTACCATTGGTCCCATCTGCTATTGAAGTGTTAGAACTGTCATTTACTGAGATGATGAGCCTAGAGCCAAATGATTTTGTGGCTCCTGTTGTTGCTGTTGCTCAACCTGATTCCTCTTCTGATTCAGTTGATGAGGTTATTGAAATTTCCCTAACTGGCCAAGTGACAAGAACCAGTCGCCCTTCATCTCTAACCGATCAAACCTTAGCCAATGCTCAAACCGATCAGGCTCTGACCGACGCTCTCACCAATCAAATCCTAACAGAGCCTTCAGCCATTCATGCCTTAACCAATATCCAATTCGATGCCCAAACAGTTACCAAGCCAACCAGCCTCTAACCGATCATCCTCTTACTATTCAACCTCCAACCGACCAACCTCTAGCCGTTCAAATCTCTTCTCCTTCAACCGATCTCCATCTTACCGATGTTGTCCTACTGGGTCCTGCTCAACCGGCCCCCTCAACCAATGATAATCCTCAATGGCCTGTTGTTGTGCTTGATCTTGTTAAATTCCATGAGACCTTGCTTAAAGGGGTTGCTGATATTAATGTTGAGTTAGTCAACTCTCTTTCTAAGTCCAATCAGGAGGAGGATGAGAGAAGACTTAACCTAATAGAAATCGATTTTGCTATGGCCATGTCTAACTTTGTCCAGTTGTTGAATAAGAAAGATGCTACAATAAGGGATTTGCTGTTGCAACTTGATGAGGCTCATTATACAAACAAAGCCTTATGTGAGCAAGAAATTTCTGGTCAAGCCCTCATAAATGAATCAACCGAAGCCCTGAAGCTAGCCGAACAGAAAAACCGTGACCTTGCAACTGAGCTTATCAAAGTTAAAGCCCAGAATGAAGTTTTGTTGAAGATGTTTGCTAACGGTCAGCTGGGTAAGTCTCAGTATGAGGAGCAGAAGAAGAGAAAAAGGGAAGAGAAGAAAGAGAAGAAAGAGAAGAAAGAAAAGAGGGATGCCAAAAGAGCCAAATCATCAGACCCTGTTACATCGGCCACTCCAACCTCAGCTGCTCCACCGGTAAAGGACCCAATCGATTCTCCAACCGATCTTGCTGCTGAAGATTAGAATGTAACCGATGATATGAATGTCTTTCTTTCAAACCGGTCTACTGATTAATCAATGAGAATTTCTTTGACCCTTAACTTGTCAATTTAAATGTTTTGCTTTCTTGAATTTTCTTATATTTTGAATGACTTCACTGCTACTAACCGTTTCACTTTGCAGGTTGCTTCATTCAAAGTCCTTCTTTTACTTTAAGTTTTTTTAAGATTTATTGTTGTAAGCTTTACTTAGGTTACATCAAGTTGTCACTTAACTTAGGGAATGACATATTTAAAAGATAAACTCTTAGTCATTCTTTTACTTGAGTTAAGATAGATGTTAACCTAGGGTGATTGGACTTAAGAAATTAGAGGAGATTGTTAGTTAAATATATGTATAGCTTTAGAATTTCTTAATCTCAATCATAATAAACATTATTGAGGACCCCTAATTTTAACTAGACCAAATAGAATTTTTCTATGTATGTTAGGTTCCCTTAGTGCTAGTGTCAGTGTTTTTATTAATGTAATTTTCTCAAAGTTTGAAGACTTGAAGACCTGAAAATTTTCCTTGTGATTAACTGGTTACTTGATAAAAAAGTTTTCCCTAACCGGTTGACTAATTAAGCGATCATCTATGTCTAATCGATCATCTCTCTAACCGGTTGAGACTGCCAATCGGTCAAGCACCTATCAGCTTATCAGTTGCTAACCGGCCAGGATTATTCAACAAGCTTCCTTCTGCTAGCCGAAGCATTTATTGCTCCCAAATACTCAGCCCCCAATTTAGCTGAAGTTGGTAAAACAGCATACTGAGAAGACATTCCTGCATCATGTCAGAATCTCAAAGAGGAATGTCAAAGTTACCAGTACTCACATCCCTTCAACCTCTTCAGAGACAACAAATCTATTTTGAAGACCAGTATAAATAGCTTCTCCAGAGCATTGAAGAAGGTTGGTGCATTTAAGATCATTGAGAGTGAGTTGCCAAGAACTACCAACCTTCAAGCATTTATGTTCAAGGCATTCAAGACCTTCATATTCACTAGACCATATCTCTATTAGGACAAACGCTGAGCACCTTCAATCAATATCTGTTGCGTTCCCAAACAAGACTATTATTGGAACACATTGATTGAATCACACACATACCCTAGAGAAATCAGTTCAACTTGTGAACACATCTCTAGAAAACACTTGGTCATTCTTGTTGCACGATCCATTAGTGGTCACTTTAATTTTAGCAGCCTTCAATCATTTGGCTTGCAATCTATAATAGTTAGGCATCATTAATTAATAGTGCACTTTCACAAATCCAAGTTTTGACCAAACTTGGTAGAGGACGTAGCAGTTATTTAACACTGTGAACCTCTTCAAACAACTGTGTCATTTCCTTTTTTGTTTGGTTATCATTTGTGTTGTTGTATCCGGTTGACAATCTCTCAACTGGTCACAACCTGTTGATTCTTGTTACTACTTAGCTTACCTATTTGACCTCACTAGAAATAATGTTGCATGAGATTTTAACTTACTCTTTGAAAATCCCTTGCCTAACCGATTTGTGTGAGTACTCTAACTGATATCATTTCCGTTGTGCAAACTAGTCCCATTGGTTAGCCATTGAGAATAGATACTCAGCATTTTCAAAAGGTTTTTTAAGAGTTTTAAGAAAAAGTTTTAACAGGCTATTCACCCCCCCTCTAGCCTGATTCCTACCAATTGGGCCTAACATTATCCTTTTTATAGTGATATTTGGTGTTCTGCTCGACAAGAAGAATGCTTCATTGATTATCATAATGCGCCTAGTTAAAGGGATACACTTTTCTAGCAATAACGAGGCGCAATTTGATATAAAAAGGTATCATATTCGCACCAATCGCCGGTTCCGGGTAACAAAAAGCACAACTCACTCATGGGTAATTGAATGTCTATTAAAAAATTCCATGCAATTTTTATGTTCGTGTGAGTAGATGGAGAAAGTGACCAATTATAAGTCTCCTAATTGCTGCTTATATTTTGGAGAAAGTCGAGATCACCCCAACCTATATGCGAAGTTTATTGGTCGGCAAGTAGTTAGTTTTATTAAGGCCGATTCAGATGTCAAGGTTGGAGTTATTATTGTGAACATTAGTGGTATGTTTGGAAAGGAAATTACCTATAAGAGGGCATGGTGTGAAAAGCAGAAGGGCATTGCTAAGGGCTTTAGAGATTGAGAGGAATCTTATATAAGGTTACCCCGAGTCCTAGAAGTCATCCAAAAATACATTCCCAGAACAATTGTTGAGTATACTCATCCTCCTCCTCATGTCGGTGAATTACACATGTTTCAATGGGTGTTCTGAGCATTTGGACCTTGCATTGAAGTTTTCTATCATTGTTGGCTTGTCATTTCTGTTAATATAACATTCATTTATGGTAGATATAAAGGGGTAATACTGATTTCCATGGGTGTTAACGTCCAAGACAATATACTTCCTCTTGTATTTGCTGTTGTTGAAAAAGAGGATTGGACGAACTGGCGTTGTTTTTTATATCTTCTTTGCAGACATATTATAAAGAGTCATGAATTATACTTGATATTTGACCGTTATCATGACATTCTTAAAACTATAGCAATAGATACGTGGAGGCCAAATGTGCATCATCGATATTGCTTGAGACATATGTGAGCAAATTTCTTGGATAAGCATAGAGGGGAAGGTTTGAAGTATCTGTTTTGGAGAGCGGGTAAAGCAAGTCAAGATAGAAAATTGAAATCTACCTTAGAGAGTATCCGTTCAATTAACCCAGAGGCAATTGCATGGTTTCTAAATTTAGATGCCAGAAAATGGACATTGGCACACGATGGTGGTTACAGATACGGCATTATACCTACTAACATGTATGAGGTTTTCAATGGTTTCATGAAGGGAGCCCGTGGTGCTGGTGTTATGCCCTAGGCGTATAGTTATTTTGACTCATAACTAATACCGCTACATAATTGTCTTTACCATTTATAATAGAGAATATTTATCTTGAGTATTATTTGTTTTACATGTTTATTATAATATTTTGTGTCCCTATTTATTGTGAATAACTAGTATAAGCTGGTAATGGATAATCATGGGGATGCACATTACACTTATGGGTACTTGTTAGAGAACAAGGTACTGGAACGACCCATCTATGAGATTTATGACATGGTCTATGGTCATATATGTCATGATTAAATCTCATGATAGTCGTGTAATTGGAATCCTTAGTATCTGAGATTATCATCGTCTTTCACATGATGAACGTTGTGTTTGATATAGTCTAACACTATCTTTAATAGGATAGCAATAAAGGCTATGTTGGCACGATTGGATTCTTGTAGGGATGAATGATAAGTCAAGATGGGATTTGTCCCTCTCGTTGAGAGAGATGTTTGCTTGGGCCCCTCGATGAATAGTGTTGATGAAATGTGTGGCCACACTCAAGAAATTTGATAGAGATCAAATGCACTTGGATTATCAACTTATTCGGAGTCGAGAAAGCATTGAACAATATAAGTTGACGTGGACCATGACTTATGTTCAATATGACATCGTGTGACAAAGGGATTGTGACAATGATCTATCAAGGAATCAAGCTTTGGTGTTATATTAATTGGGTGGAAATAATGTCTTGCTAGAGACCACTTATGTCTTGTGAGATTGATGTTTCAACTCACTACCAACATAAATATAATTCCTATAGGGTCACACACAAAGAACGGATTGAAAATGGCTCAAATATGGAACTGTACAGATGGGCGACCGCCGAGGGGAGTTGTGGATGACCGCCGAGGGGAGTTGTGGGTGACCGCCCTCAAAGTTTTTTGAAAGATCATAAAAGGATGTACAACTGGGCGGCCGCCGGGAACCTTAGTGGGCGACCGCCCAACCCCCGTTTCACCACATCAGTTTTTGACTTGGATTAGGGTTTCTTCCTAATTGTTAGGAATATTTATAAAGTATTAATATACCCTTTACCTCACCCAAGAACACACAAATTTTAGGGCTTGAGAAACATAAATCTCTTGATTTTGATTACGAATCAAAGATCAAAACACCCTAGATTCAATTCCATATTAGCCATAGATTGTTGAAAAGTGTATCAACAATCGGGGATCATCTAGCAATCCAACAAGATTCGATCTTGGTTCGTTCGCGTGTGGATTACCGATAGAGGGTGATTGCTTTATCACCTAAAGCTTGAAGGCCCAGCATTGTTAATTCATCATAAGGAAGAACAAGGAAGAAGATCAAGTTTTGTCTATGACTCAAAGGTGAATTACGATTCGTGTACGAAAGAAAACATCGCAACAAAGGTTAGTAAATCTATTTCATAGTTTTAATCTCTTCATATTAGACAAATTCAAGTCTAGGGTTTTGTGAATTATATAAATCTTCCGCTGCGTATGTAACCCTAAAACCCAACAGTGGTATCAGGGCCTCGTTTAATCATGATTAGGTTAAATTGGCATGTTAGATATAATTTGATTATGTGCTTTGACATGCTATATAATATAGATTGATGATTTTATGTGTATTGTTTGTGAAACAATTTTATACGATATAACATGATTGTGATTGAACGGAATAAATGTGACGGGCTAGGCCCAACGATCAAAGCCCAGTTATTCGAGTATTATTGCCACCACATCGTTAGTGGTTCAGTCCAAGTATCATAAGGCCCAAGGCCCATCCGCCAAGATCAGTCGACCTAGCTCATAGTCCGACCTATACGGTCCCAACCTAGCTTTGTCCGAAAGGCGATCCATCTCTTATACGGATATTACCTAGCTATGTCATTCAGTCAGGTCGACCTAGATCCATGCAGGCAACCTCGACCTACAAACGCGTACGTCGACCTACAAAGTCATGACACATATATAATTCTTTCCATAACAGAAGTCCTACAAATCAGGAGTTATTTATGGACACGATCTCTAATACAAATCTGATCCATGATTCTAGGGATTTCATACAATCCTAATATAATTATACCTCTTATCAAGGCCTATAAATACTTCACATCTTCAACGATTTAGAGGTAATTGCTATTGGTTATTTTGAATAAATTGTTCATTATAATTATTTAGCTCTCTATACACCATACTTACTTTCATGCCCGAGGGTCTTCGCCGGAGACCATTCCGGCTAGTTGTGGGTTCTGTGTTTCAGGTCAAAGGCCAAGTGATCAGTCTTAATTGCTGGACGAAGATTGATACAACACGATTCCTGCAGCAACAGTTTGGTTCCATTGCCGGGAATCGAAACTTTTTGACCTCGAAACTTTACTCACATCATAGTAATGGCATTTGACGGCCATGTTTTGGACGCCTCGAACGATTTGAATCAAGAAAACACAGGTTGGAATGCGGAAGCCGGTGCCGAAAACCGTAACATCAAACTACCCCCTCCTCCT
Organism: Adenophora triphylla var. japonica; assembly: GCA_022495995.1. NCBI lineage: Eukaryota > Viridiplantae > Streptophyta > Magnoliopsida > Asterales > Campanulaceae > Adenophora > Adenophora triphylla. The sequence goes on from JAFEMH010000359.1 coordinate 675,908, forward strand.
CCTCAAGGTCACCAAGCTAGAAAGGCTACTCGCTCCAATAGTGTTGCTGATGGCACTGGGTTGCAGGACAACAGGAGGCAGAAAAGGCATTTGGCCGAGCAAGGAGAGGCCCAGCCAACAAAAAAACATCAGGCAAGTCGAACTGTTGTCGGCGACAATCCAGGTCCCTCAACAAATCACCTCAGTAGGAAAGAGATGTTGTTGGAGCGGGCTAGAATCTTGAAAGAATTACTGGATATGCCCGAGTCTCCTGATCAGGATGATAGGAGATCACAAAGAGCAGCTCCCTCCCAAGTCTCTCATAGGCAACCTAATGGGAGCGTCCGAACCAATGGGAGTGCTAGGCAGGAAGGCGAGCAACAGAGGATCGTACAGTAGGTCCATTCCCACATATCTGTCCCGAGTGGTGACCTAAGAAGTAGGCTCAATCGAAATAGGGAGAAAGAGGCGGAATGAGAATTGAGGCGACAATTGGAGGCCGACAGAAATATGCGTAGGTCGCCTACCAGAGCTGTAAGGTTGCAATCTCATTGAGATAGAAATGGGCGCAGGTCGCCAGTAAGAGGAGATAGGCGTAGGTCGCCTGTCAGGTCAGTAAGGTCACCCTCCCACAGGGATAGAAAGGGAAGAGAAGCTACTCTGCCTAGGAGTGAGAGGCAAAGGGCCTACTCCAGAAGGGAGCCTCATCAGGAGGAAAGGCAGAGGTCTAATAATGTCTCCCATCAAAGGGACAACAACCCAGACGCCAGAGAGCTGTTAAATTTGAAGAGAAGGTTAGAAAAAATGGAGGCCGATAGGAAGGATGATGATGGAAAGGGCGAACGAAACTACAATACTCTTCGTCCCTTGTCCAAAGAATTGCTCGAGCTACGACCTCCTGTGGGTTTCAAGCTACCTTCTCTCGACAAGTATTCAGGTGCGACCAACGCCCTAAACCATATGCAGCATTTTGAGGCCACCATGTGCTTGGTCTCCTCCGAGGATGATGTGTTGTGCAAGGCACTAACCAAAACCTTCACAGGTGCAGCACTGACTTGGTTCTGTGGTTTGGTACAGGGCTACATCACCTCGTGGGTATACATGAGGAAGAAGTTTTTGGATCGTTTCTCGATAGCTGGAGCCAGAAAGAAGACGATCACCGACTTGAACAATCTGACGCAGGGCAAGACTAAGAGCTCCATGAGCTACTTCACTAAGTTTAAGGAGATGGTCGACCAGATCGAGGAGGACCTAACAGACAGGGAGGTAATAAGCTGCTTTAGGAATAGGGTGTCCTCTCCTGATCTAGACTACGAGCTGCAGGTCAGGAAAGTAAACACTAGGCAGGAACTATTTGAGAGGGCCTATGATGTGGCCATGGCTGAGGAAAGAAAAGAAATGAAGAAGGAAAAGGGCAACTGAGAGAGTGCCTGAGAGTTTCAGCCCGTTGATCGTAAGTCACACAGAAATCATGAATACTGTCGACCTACGCCCACCTGCCCCAATGAACCCAGGAAATAAGTTCAGAAGGGACAACGGCAAGTATTGCGAGTTCCACAAGGATACTGGTCACACTACAGAGGAGTGCATGAGTCTGAAGCATATTATTTAGAAGTGGGTCGACAGTGGAAGGCTCGACAGGTATGTGAAGGGAGCTCGACCTAGTGGAGGTGAGCGAACTGTAGAGGGTGTAGCTTAACCAAGGCAACCTCGGTTAGATTTGGGAGTTATCACTGAACAAACTAGCAACACTGCCTTGAAGAGCAAGATTTTTCAGCTCACCAAAGCTCCATTTTACCACCTAGAAGCTACATCAGAGATGAAGTCATCAGTTTCTATCCGGACGAGCTAGCTATGAACTTGGCTGCAAGGGAGCAAGTTCTGGTAATTCCAGGGTTGATAGACGGCTATACTATGAGCAGGATTCTGGTAGACATGGGGGCCTGCAAAGATATTCTCTTCTACAGAACTTTCCAAGAGATGGGACTGACAAAGGAAAGGTTGTCGCCTTACGATGGTCGACTTGAGGACTTCACCAACCATAGGGTGGATGCCAAGGGACAGGTCGAGCTAGAAGTCAACATAGGCCAGCACCCTTTTAGGGTCATGACTAAGGTAACATTTATTGTTATTGTTGTAGTAAGTGATTATGCTGCTATATTGGGTATTCCTGGCCCTGTCGGACTAGGTATGGTGGCCTCTATCCCCCATCAGTGGGTTAAATTTTCTATGCTAGATGGAGTAGGCTGCGTTCAGAGTACCGCCCGAGCAAATCTTGACCATGTCCTTTAAACAAGAAATAAGAGGGAGCTAGAAGTTGAAACTCCTGAGGGACACTGGAAGCTTTTAAGATCTGTCACCACAACTTCACGACTATATACAATCACATGTGTAGAGGAGGAAACCTATCACTCACATGACTGTGTCATGGCTGAGCCGACACGTCCCTCCCAAAACACTATGGTCGATTCAGATGCAGTTATGGTTGACCAGGTCTTCATAGGCGAGCTATGCCTTCAGATCGACCAAAACTCGGGGGCCACCAATGGTGAGATTGCAGCTGAAATGGATGATATGATTGTTGAAGAGGATCCACATTTGGTGGCCGAGGAAAGATAAAGGGTTTGTGAAATCATCATTGAGACCCTACAATTCAGAGATGGTCCGGAGCTCGAGCCTGTTGACGAGATAGAAGAAATGGTGACCAATCCATCCTACCCCGAGCAAAAAATTCAAATTGGAAGCCAGTTATCAGCTGAGGAAAGATCAGAGATAGTCAAGCTACTGAAGGAAAGCACGGATGTCTTTGCTTGGCGAGTAGAAGATATGAGGGGGATCAAGGAGGAGGTCATCGTTCACAGGTTGGAGGTTAATCCGACTATTAAGCCCAAGGAGCAGAGGCTACGAAGCTTTGCTCGAGATAAGGAAGAGGCATAAAACTTGAGGTACAAAAACTTTTAACTGCAGGTATCATCAAGGAGGCCTCACATACCACCTGGCTGGCAAACATGGTGATGATAAAGAAAGCTAACGACAAGTGGCGTATATGTGTCGACTTTACCAACCTCAATCTGGCCTGCCCAAAGGATAGCTAACCACTACCAGGGATTGACAAGCTCGTAGATTCTATAGCTGGGCATACTACTCTGAGCTTCCTCGATGCTTATTCGGGCTATCATCAGATAAAAGTGCATGAGGATGATATAGTGAAGACCGCCTTCTAAGCTGCTGGAGGTATATATTTCTATAACATGATGCCATTCGGTTTGAAGAATGCAGGAGCTACCTACCAAAGGATGGTCAACAAGGTCTTTGCCTCTCAAATTGGCCGAAATATGGAGGCCTACGTCGATGATATGATCATCAAAACAAAGGTCGGACGTCACGTGGTCGACCTAAGGGAAACGTTCGCCAATTTTCGGGCAAACGACATGAAGCTCAATCCTAGCAAGTGCGTGTTTGGGGTAGCAGCAGGGAAGTTTTTGGGTTTCATGTTCTCTCAATGGGGTATTGAGGCCAATCATGAAAAGATCAAGGCTCTGGTCGACATGAAGGAGCCTACTTGTATCAAGGAGATGCAGCTACTAAATGGTAGGGTGGCAGCCCTAGGTCGCTTCATTGCTAAGTCAGCAGAGAGGTATCTCCCCTTCTTTAAATCTTTGAGGGGGACAAATTTTTTTGAATGGGCTGCTGAATGTTCATCATCCTTCCAGCAGCTTAAGGAGTGTCTCGCCTCTCCTCCGTTATTAAGCATCCCAGTCATGTGAGAATCTTTGTTCGTGTATTTATCTGTTGGCGACCAAGCTGTGGCTGCCGTATTAGTTTGAGAAGAAGGGGGGGCTTCAAAAGCCCGTGTATTACGTAAGCAAGGCCTTTTCCGATGTGGAAGGCAGATATTACAACGCAGAAAAGGAGGCCTACGCTTGGTCATTGCATCCAGAAAGCTGCGAGCCTATTTCTTAGCTCACCCCATTGTCGTGCTGACCAATGCTCTACTAAGAAAGATACTTCACAAGCCAGAAAGTTCAGATCGACTACTCAATTGGTCAATTGCTCTCACAGAATTCGACATTGAGTATAGGCCTCGAAAGTTGTTAAAAGCTCAAACTTTGGCAAACTTCTTGGTCGAGCTTACGTTTACGATGGAAGAGCGAGTTAAGAGCTCAAAAGAAAGAGAAAAGGGAAAGGATCCTGCAACTCAGCCCGCTGTAAATTTGCTCGATGGTTGCTGGAAGGTCTATTCTGATGGGTCGGCAACAAAGAGTGTTAGTGGGGCTGGGATCATTCTGGTCGAACCTGAGACAGGCAAGGTGTTCGGGGAGGCACTAAGGTTCAAATTTGAGGCTTCTAACAATCAGGCCGAGTATGAAGCCTTGGTCGCAGCTATCAAGTATGCCAAGTGTTTTGGGGCAACTAAAGTTATGGCCTACTGTGATTCTCAGCTAATCGTGAATCAAGTCAGAGGAGAGTATGAAGTGCTGAACCCTACCCTAGTCAAATTCTGCGACCTAGTGAAAGAGTTGGTCAAGGACCTGGAGTTCAGGGAAATACAACGGGTAGGTCGAGATGATAACGAGTTGCCCGACTTACTCTCAAAATTGGCCACATCAGACAAGCAACATGTGTCTTGACCCTAAACCCAGGTCCTATTTTGATACATGCTTGAACTCGTAATTATGACGTGCGTTGCATATCATTTAATGTTTCACATTTTGTTTGTGGCAATTATGTGTTAGTTTATATTTTGAATAAATTAGTTGGCATTTTTAAATAAGTTAATAAATTAAATATAATTATTTAAATGACTAATTGAAATTTATAGGAGTTGTGTAGTGAATTAGAAAAATTGGAAAATTTAATTATAGACTTATAAAAGACCTTGAGGTGCTTTAGAGTAAACATTTTAACTTAAGTCATTTAAGTTTAACAACTTAATGGTTGGAGGAGCCTAGGTGGAAATTGGTCAATGTATATCCATGTGTTGTGTTTGATTGAGAAGCTTCATAATCATAAACTAAAAACCAGCCAAGTTTTCCTTCTTCCTTCAAACCCTTCAACCTAAGTTTCATTTTAAAATTCCACCATATATTCAAGAAAAATCCGTTCGTGTCTAAATGTTCGGGAAGCTAAGGGGATCGTTTTCATCCAAATAAATATTGAAGCCTTTCATTTCATTTTGGGAGGTAAGTTATTATTTTTCCCTTCTTTAATCTTGCTCACTTGATGATAATGAGATAATGGTTGGAATATGCATGTTGCATGTGGTATTTGACCATTTTGCTTGAGTTTGAAATGATGTAAATGGTTTTGGTTGAGTTGGAAGGTTGTTAAATACTTGGTTAAAATAGGTTGGAACACTTGAATTCCTTGAAACCTAAATTGCTCTACATCTTTATATAGTTGATATTAGATCCTTGAATTGTTATATTAAGTGTGTAGACCTTATGTGTTATACATTATGGAATTTTTTGACATCTTTCATGGTATGCTTGATAGGGTTCCCTACTTTGGAATCCTAAGTTAAAGTGAATTGTTTCAAGGATTGTTTAGCCGTTATGCTACTGATGAGTGATACTTGTTATCATCTTGTTATGATATATTTGGTATGGTTCCCTACTTTGGAATCATATATTGGTTGTTTAAGCAAGTATTTATTACTGTGCTTTTATTTAAAATCCAGCTGGTACTTGATTGTTCGGGTAGTGGTATGAGATTATAATGGCACCCGAGCCGAGTTCATTATAATACCATTCACTGGGTCCATTTTTTCCCTTCCATTGGAAATGGTTTGGGTTGTGGGCTAGCTCCCTTTTGGGTGAGATCTAGTTGCACTTTGGGGTATGACTTTGTATCATTTTCACCCAGTTGTTGATGCTGTTACTTGGTTCCGGAAATACTTCTTCAGCTATTGATACTGCTCAGATTGTTATATCCTTTTGGGATTAAACCTTGGCTCAGTATCCTTCTAAGTGTTACATTATTACACTTATATGTTATCTTATACATCCTTTTTTGTGTTTACAAGATTGTGGTGTATATGATGAGTATGTTGATATGTGTTTTCATAATATGATTTGCATATCATCTTGTTGCCTATATAATAGCTTACTGAGATTTATCTCACCCCGTCCTATTATTGTTTTCCTTAGCTAGGGGCAAGCCAGGGAATAGGCCACGTTGAGCACGGAGAGGACGTCGAGTTGGGTTGAAATTTAGGAAAGGTATTTTGTAGTGGTTTATATTATGTAAATGTAGAACCAAGGGGTAGTATACCCGAGACTTGAGATGTGTGTCACTATTTTGAAACTCTTTGGTGATTGTAAATATTTTAAGTTCTGGAACTATGTTCCTTGGTTTGTAAAGTGTTGAGTTTGGATTTGAAGTTAAATGTTTCTACCTTTAATGGTATGTTCATGAAAGTTTCTTTAAATTAAACAGGTTTTGTATATTGAATAATTTGAGAAAGGACATTTCAAAAGTTTTTAAAAATAAAGGCGTGTTCCGAGCGTGGGGTCAAGTAGGACCACAGTTCGGGGTGCGTTAGTTGGTATCAGAGCTCGGTTTTAGATAGTATAGAGTGACTACGTGACCTAGGAGGGTAGTTGTGGTTTGAGTGAGTGACATTAAGTGTCTTAAGCAGGTACTCAGTCATTATGGCAGGAGCTGAAGGTGATCAAACTGGACCTTTAGGCCGCGGTAATGTAAGGGAGGAGACTCAGGATATGTTTCAAGGTATGCTCGAGGCAGCAATGAAGGCTATGAATGATCAAAGGCAGGGAGGAGAGCAGGCACCTCCAAGGGTTGGACTGGAACAATTTTTGAAGATGAAACCTATTGGTTATGATGGTGAGCCAAATGTGAAAAAGGTTGAGAGATGGATAGAAGCCATGGAGAAAATATTTGATGTATTGAGATGTACCGAGGAGGATTGAGTTAGATTCGCTGCCTATAAGTTTTCTGGAGCTGCGGAGCACTGGTGGAGAACGTTGAAGGCAATTTGGGATGATGCTCTTGTACCGTATACATGGGAGAATTTATGAGGAAGTTCAAGGAATATTTCATTTCGAAAGTGGATCAAGATAAAAAGGAGATTGAATTTCTTAACTTGGAGCGGAATTTCATGACAGTTGCTCAGTATGTGGCCAAGTTTACTGAGCTATCCAGATATTGCACTCATCTAGTTGCAACCGAAGAGAAAAAATCAATGAGGTTTGTTCGGGGATTGTAGACAGTGATTAGAACGCATCTAGTGTCTCATAAGTTTCAAGACGTTCAAGATGCGTTGGATCGTGCTTACCACGTGGAGCATGATATTAAGGAACATAAGAGAAACACCGAGGTGTTAAGTATCGAAAGGCAAGGTAGACAACAACAACAAGGCCGAGAGAGTCGAGGAGGTCAAGGAATGACATCACAGTTTAGAGGACAGACACAGGGTTAGTCAAGTATTAGAAGGCAAGGTAATACTCCGGGGAATCAGAATAAGAAGGTTTGTACTCATTGTCAGAATGAAGGGCATACAGAGGATCACTGTTGGAAGAAGCAAGGCAAATGTTTGAATTGTGGACAGTTGGGACATTTTCAAAGGGATTGTCCTAAACCCAGGAATAAACCATCGGGGAGTGGTGCCGGGACTTCTCAAGGGCAGAAAAGGGATGCTTCAGGGAGGCCTAAGGTTCAGGGCCGTGTCTTTGTCGTAAATCAGCAACAAGCGGCGGATTTCTCCACAGTCATAGGAGGTACCATTTTTATAGCAAGTATAAGAGCACGCACACTTATAGACCCTGACTCATCGCATTCTTATGTTTCCATACATTTTGCATCGCAATTTTATGCTTCTGTTGAGTCTTTGCCTTATGTGTTAGAAGTGTCAACTCCTATGGGAGAATGTTTGGTAACTGATGAAGTGTTACGTGCCTGTGATGTGCATATATATGATCATGTGTTACCTGCTGATTTAGTAGTGTTACCCATACATGATTTTGATATTATTTTGGGAATGGATTGGTTGAGAAAGTATCATGCTTTAGTTGATTGTCGTAAGAAGATTGTTACATTTTCCGTTTCGGATATGCCTAAGTTTGTTTTTGAGGCTATCTCATCGGTTGGGAATATTCGTGTTATTTCTTATATGAAAGCTAGAAAATTATTACTTCGTGGTTGCGCCAGATTCTTGGCTAGTGTACTTGTTACTTCTAAAGAGTTGTCTGAATTTGGGGATGTACCGGTAGTTAAAGAGTTCTCTGATGTTTTCTCTTCTGAGTATGTTATGCCTCCAGATAGGGAGATCGAATTTGGTATTGATTTGCTTCCAGGTATAGCTCCGATATCCAAGGCACCTTATAGAATGGCTCCGGCTGAATTGAAAGAATTGAAAGCTCAGTTACAAGAATTACTTGATAGGGGATTCATCCGACCTAGTGTTTCACCATGGGGAGCTCCAGTTTTGTTTGTTAGAAATAAAGATAGATCCTTAAGATTTTGTATTGATTATCGGCAGTTGAACCAAGTGACGGTGAAGAACAAATATCCATTGCCTCATATTGATGATTTATTTGATCAAATTCAAGGTGCGACAGTCTTTTCGAAGCTCGACTTGAGGAGTGGATATCATCAGTTGAAAGTTCGTTCAGAAGATGTTTCTAAGACTGCCTTTCATACAAGGTTTGGCCATTTTGAGGTTCTTTTCATGCCGTTTGCGTTAACAAATGCTCCAGCCATTTTTTATAGATTTGATGAATCGGGTTTTCAAGCCTTTTCTTGATACTTTTGTAGTCGTATTCATTGAAGATATTCTTGTCTATTCTAAATCTCGGGAGGAACATGATCAACATTTGCGAATGGTTTTGGCGGTGCTTCGAGAGAAGAAATTATTTGATAAGTTTAGTAAGTGTGCTTTTTGGCTTGAGGAGGTTACTTTTCTTGGGCATGTTGTGTCGGAAAAGGGAATTACCATTGATCATTCCAAGATTAAAGCCGTTGTTAGTTGGAAGAGTTCGGAAACAGTCACCGAGATTCGAAGTTTTATGGGTTTAGCCGGGTATTATCAAAGGTTCATTAAAGGGTTTTCGAAGATTGCTACACCGTTGACTCAATTGACCCAGAAGAATGTACCATTTGTGTGGAATGATAAGTGTCAAGTTTATTTTGAAGAATTGAAGAAGAGATTAACTTCGACACCTATCTTTGTGTTGCCAAATGGGAATGATGGTTTGGTTATCTATTGTGATGCTTCGAAGGAAGGTTTGGGGTGTGTTTTGATGCAAAATGGGAAGGTCATTGCTTATGCTTCGAGGAAGTTAACTTCTTGTGAGCAGAATTATCCGACTCATGACATGGAACTGACTGCGATTGTTTTTGCATTACACAAATGGAAGCATTATCTGTATGGAGCAAAGTTTGAGATTTTCACGGATCATAAGAGTTTGTAGTATCTTTTCTCTCAGAAGGAGTTGAACAATAGATAGCGTAGATGGATGGAGCTTTTGAAGGACTATGATTGTACCATCTCTTATCATCAGGGCAAAGCAAATGTGGTGGCGGATACTATTAGCCGGAAGTCTTATGTAGCTTCAATGATGGTCCGAGAATGGAAGATGTTAGAAGATGTTCGAGATTGGTGTCCCCGGGAGTTGAGACATGGATCTATATTTGCGAATATTAGTGCATTGCCAACCTTGATTCAACAAATAAAGGATGTTCAAAAGGATGATTCCGAGTTGAAGAAAATCATGGATAAAGCTACGAATGGAAAATTCAAGGATTTCTCTCTTAGTCCCGATGGAGTATTGACGTATCGAGGTCGATTATGTGTACCTAACCTTGATGAAGTGAAACGCCAAGTTCTTGATGAAGGCCACAAGTCCAAGTATACCATTCATCCCGGGAGTAATAAGATGTATTAGAATTTGAAGCAACATTTTTGGTGGAACAATATGAAGCGAGAAATAGCGGATTATGTATCAAAGTGCCTAACATGTCAACAAGTTAAGGCCGAATATCAAAGCCCCACCGGGTTGCTTCAACCTTTAGATATTCCGGAGTGAAAATGGGAGCATATCACAATGGATTTTGTCACGGGATTGCCTCATACTAGTAGGAAGCATGATGCAGTTTGGGTGATCGTGGATAGATTGACAAAGTCCGTTCATTTCTTACCTATTGATATTAGCTATTCGAAGGAGAAGCTTGCAAAATTATATATTCACGAGATAGTTAGATTGTATGGGGTTTCGGTTAGTATTGTGTCAGACCATGATCCTAGATTTACTTCTAGATTTTGGCAGGCATTACAAAAGGCCTTGGGTTCAGATTTGCGATTTAGCACGGCGTCTCATCCTCAAACTGATGGCCAATCCGAGAGAACAATTCAGATTCTTGAAGATATGTTACGAGCTTGTTCAGTTGACTTCTCGGATTCTTGGGATATTCACTTACCCCTTGTTTAGTTTTCTTACAATAACAGCTATCAGTCGAGTATTGAGATGGCTCCTTACGAAGCTTTGTATGGGAGAAAGTGTAGATCTCCTATTTGTTGGGATGAAGTCGGGGAAGTCAAGCTTTGGGTATTGATATGGTTCGGGATTCAGTTGATAAAGTCAAGATTATTCGGAATCAACTGAATATGGCCCAGAGTAGACAAAAGAGCTATGCCGATCAGAGGAGACGAGACCTTGAGTTTCAGAAGGGAGACTTTGTATTTTTGTGGGTTTTTCCAAAAGTGGGAGGCTTCAATGGACAAGGATTGAAAAACTAAAACTTTGAAGATTAAAGAAGGATAGGGGAAAAAGCTAATGTTCATTTCTTTCTTTCTACCCCATGAGGCTAAGTGTTTGAACACTAATCTTCCAAAGTTAATCCTTAGGTTCTTATCCAATCTGTACAAACATTCGCATGCTCCAAAGTAACAATAGTTCATTCGTAGTAGGGAGCCAATTGAAGATGCAAAGCTTGTGAAGCACATAATACAGAGAAGTAAGCCTAGAAGCATGAAGTTTTTCCTTTAAAGGCCAGGACTGAAGTTTGTTGTGTGTGAGCAGTTTGACCATTTCATCCCTACTAACCCTAATGCTCTCATCATCTAAATTTGGGAGGCCTAAAACCTTGTTAATTTGGGCTGAAGTAAACGAATAAACTTTTCCCCTTACAAAAACTTTCCCAAATTTTTCAGAACCTTCATTATCCAAATGGGCATGTAGGTTAGCAAAGAAATTTCTCACAACACTTTCAACAAACACAGAAGCATGATTATTAGCCTTAAGAAAATTCATGTCCTTCAAAAACTGAACCATTCCTTCCTTTTCTAACTGACCCTTATCAATGTGCTTTTCTTTTAACAATTTCTTACTCGAATTATTCAACCAAAACTCCATGTTTTCTTTCTTATAAAATTCCAAAGTAAGAAATGGTTTTGGAAAAGCTTTATCCTCTTCATTTCGACTAATCTCATCACCAGACAATTCATTATCACTAGAAGAACGAGTAGGAACAGAGGAGGGGCAAGTGTTACCTCAGATGATATCCTCTTCTTGGTAGCACCTTTGGTAGCACTCACAGAAGCTTTGCCCTTGCCTTTCTTCTTCTGAAAATCTGACAAGGTTTCTTCATCTTCACCATCCATCCAAGCATCAAAAGAGTCCACAGAAGGTTCCTTCTCTTTGTTGGCATCAAAATTATCATCACTCACATGAGGTGAGGACACATCTAAGGAGCTTTCTGAGACTTCAACCGGATCAGAGGTGGTATTTGATGTAGCCTTGGACCTGATTGACCTTATACGGTTAGAGGACCTCCTATTTGCAACTTGAGGAGATAGCTTGGCTGAGGGAGCTTTCCTCTTCCTTTTCGGTTCAGTTGGGATGAGAGTGACCTTGGGAATGCCATGTTCGAATGAGGCTTTGGGGACAGAGATTGGAACTATAGCCATTATAGGAGGAGAAGACTTGGTGTAATCATGGGAGAGGTTTCCATGGCCACACGAGAAGCAACGGATGGGGCAATGCTTGGGGAGATGTCCATTTGGTCTGTGTGTGAGGGTTTGACATTGGATTTGGATGGAGACGCCATTGTGATTTTGTGGGAATTTTTTGGAATGAAATTGACCTGGGATTTTTGGGAGAGACGAAGATGACGCTGGAAAGAGGGTTAAATGGAGAGAGAGGGTAACGGTTAGAGAGATAAGTGGAGAGTTGGAGTGAAAATAGGAGAGAGAGATTAGATAGGGAACATATAATTAAATTTGATTTGACTACTTAAAACCCTATCCCATCTAAACCCCTAAAAACACTCACCATTATCCCTATCCACATATTTGAATTAAGCCCTAACCACACATTTTTAATTAAACTACCCAATCACTTTTAAAACCCCAACAAACCAACATACACGACTGTAAAAAAAAAAATTTAAGTAAAAACGAAAAAAAAAATTAAGTAAACAAAATATTTGTTAACTACATCCGAAATTTATGAGGACAAGGTCAAAATAAATTAAGGTTAGTTACTCAATAAGGTTTACCTAAGGAAAAAAAAACTTGTTGAAGACGTTTTCAAAATCGTAAACTCTTTAATTAAAAAGACTTTCAGATTTTGAAAAATTAATCAACAATATTTCGAAAATAAGAAATAAAAAACTAATATAGCACACACTATTGTGTTAAGGCAATGATGGTAACACATAGAATAACACATGTGATATAAATCCCCTTGATAAATATTTTCATTTTCAAGCACTTCAAGCATAACAAGCTGAGCATTTTTCAAGCACTTCAGGCATAACAAGCTGAGCATTTTTCATGCACTTTAGACATTATAAGCCTATATTCTTTTTAAGTACATTGCTTGTTATAAAGGATCAATACACTTCTTTAAACAAGAAAGCTTCGTAGTAACGAGCTCCGTGCTTCGAGTTATATTTCAAGTGTAAAGATAAAGTGATTTATGCCTTTCAAGTAGGGTACACTGTAGTAGCGAACTCCATGTCCCTAATACTTAGCATAAACCATCTCATACATTCTCATTGGAAAGAGTACATCGTTGCAGCGAACGCCGTGTTCCGAGCTCGAGAGAATAGTATGAAAATAAAACGCCTTTGCCTTTTATTTATCAAGAAGAAAAGATTAGTGACTTTGTCACTTTAAGCAAATGAAGGGGAGTGATATCACACATGATAACCTAAGTAATAACCTACCATAACAAAAAGGTCAGCATGTGCCACGGTTAGAACTAAGCTAACCAGATTAAACGAATATAAAAGCATATTTTTTAAAAAAATAAACAGAAAAAAAAACACTAATATACAAGTGTTACCCTGAGTGATAACATCACCTGGGGTAGCACAGACAAACAGACTCAGATATTACAAAGACCAAGAGATCTTTTCAAACTAGAAAATCTCTCGTGGTCTAAGGCCTTGGTAAAGATATCAGCCAGTTGATACTTAGTATCAATATGATCAATGTTAATTAGGCCTTTATCTACCATATCTCTAAGAAAATGATGATGTATATCTATGTACTTAGTACGGGAATGTTGAACAGGGTTTTTTGAAATGTTGATAGCACTCAGGTTATCACAGTACATAGTCAAGGAATTACTCTCTAGGCTATAATCATCTAGCATATGTTTTAGCCAAATAAGTTGTGAGCAACAACTACCAGCTGCAACATACTCAGACTCAGCCGTGGAAAGAGAGACACAATTTTGTTTACAACTATACCATGAAACTAAATTGTTACCCAAGTAAAAACACCCCCCACTAGTACTCTTCCTATCATCCATATCCCCCGCCCAATCCGAGTCACTAAAGCCTACCAAATTGGTGTTAGTATCCTTACTACACCAAATCCCTAATTCACTTGTTCCCGAAACATATTTAATTATCTTTTTGACAGAATTAAGGTGTGAGACTTTAGGATTGGCTTGATAACGTGCACAAACGCACACACTAAACATGATATCAGGACGACTAGAAGTGAGATAGAGAAGGCTACCTATCATAGAGCGATATAGAGTAGGATCAACATCCTCACCTACTTGGTCTCTACCAAGTTTAAGAGAAGAACACATAGTGATTTTTGAACTTTTTGCTCCTTCCAACCCAAACCGTTTCACTAGGCTCTTTGCATACTTGCTTTGTGAAATGAATATCCCTTCATTTGATTATTTCACCTGCAAGCCTAGAAAGAATGTTAACTCACCAATCATGCTCATTTCAAATGTTGTTGTCATAGCCTCTACAAAATCTTTTAAACAGGTTTGAGAAGTAGAGCAATAGACTATGTCATCAACATAGATTTGAACAATGACTGTTTCTTTGCCATGCCTTAGGATAAATAAGGTCCTATCTGCTTCACCTCTTGTAAAATCATATTCAAGTAAGAAGGAGGTTAAGCGACCATACCATACATGTGGAGCTTGTTTCAAGCCATATAAGGCTTTATCAAGTCTATATACATGGTTTGATAGATGAGGATCTTCAAATATTTTTGGTTGTTCAACAAAAATTTCTTCTTTTAAATAACCATTTAAAAAGGCAGCTTTAACATCCATTTGAAACAAGGTAATTTTTAGATAACAAGCTATAGCCAGGAGGAGTCTTATGGATTCTATTCTAGCAACGGGAGCAAAGGTCTCATCAAAGTCAACACCTTCAATTTGGGTGTAACCTTGAGCTACTAGACGAGCTTTGTTCCTTACAATATTTCCTTGCTCGTCAGATTTATTTTTGAAAGTCCATTTTGTACCAATTACATTAGTGTTAATGGGACTTGGTACTAAACACCAAACTTCATTACGAGCAAATTGTTCAAGTTCCTCTTGCATGGCATGTATCCAAAAATTATCTTTTAAAGCTTCAGAAATATTTTTGGGTTCTAAAGAGGAAACAAAACAGGAATATTTACCTTGTGGTATGTGGTGGACATGCACACATACCTTACCATTTCATGACTACTAAAGGGCTCATTATTCCTTGTTCGTACCCCTTCACTTGCTTCTCCAACAATCTGAGATGAAGAATGATCTCTTCTGATCCTAGCTGGTGGATCCCTTCTCAAATCTTCATGCACATGAGCATCATCATCAGACTGTTCATCCTTTTCAGTTGCTAGACTGGTCTTAGATGATACCGGAGGTGCTATCCCTTCAGTGGCAACACTTTGGTCAGCACCTGGGGTATCACTTGCTTGATTTTGATCTTCCAGCTCTTCCAGCAATATCAATGGAGATTCCTGCACTCCATCACCTGTAACACTTGCTAAGTCATCAAAAACAATGTTAACTGATTCCTAAATGGTTTTTAACCTAAGGTTATAAACCATATATGCTCGACTATCCTGAGCATACCTGAAATTACCCGGATCCGAGAAAGGCCTCGCGGCCCCGGCATCTGGCGTCTTTCGCGTTGGAGCGACGTGTCTCGCCGTTTTTGTTTTTGTAGAGTCGCCACGCCGTTTTTATTAAGCCCAAAACATTGAAAAAGGGCATCAGTTTAAAGATAATTTTAAACTGTTTTTGTGTGATGAGATTTTGAGTTCGGAGGTCAGATGACTCCCCGGGAAGAGAATATTAGAATATTAGAGCTCACCCGAGTAGCCTCGTAAAACGAGTCTTTCGGATACCCCTAATATCCTTTAAATGTTGTGTGTGTGTGTGTGTGCTTTTAAAAATGCATGCCGTATCGGATGTCTACATTGTATGCTATGTATGAAAATGTATTGAAATAGTAATGGAAGGAAGCCTTACCAATGTTGGTTCGCGTCTGTCTTCCGCTGGGGAATGGTGTTTGAGGTCGGAGTAGCGTTCCGGTACGGATCGGGGTTGCTTCGGGAGGGACCGGTTGTCTGCGGACAGAGTTTCGGCGTGAGTTGAGGTTGTAGGCTGCGTTCGGGCAGAGGTTCGGCGTGCGTGGGGATCGCAGGGATCACTCGGGCAGAGGTTCGGCGTGCGTTGTGGTGGCAGGAGTCACTCGGGCGAGTTTCGGCGTGATTTGGGATCGGCGGTTTGACTTGGAAAGAGCTGGGACACCGTGGAAAGACCAGGCAAGGCCTCGGAGTACCACGAGGGCCTCGGAGTACCTCGAGAGTGCCTCGGGCAGCGCGGGAGCGTCTCGGGAGCGCTCGGGAGGCTTCGGAGCACCACAGGGGGCTCGGAAGGCCTCGGAAGGATCCGAAAGGGGCGGGAGTGCCTCGAGAGGACTTAGAGGGGAGCCAGAAGGCTAAGGGAGGAAGAGAGAAGAGGGAGGTGTGTGAAAATGAGGAGGGGGAGGCCTCTATTTATAGTAAAAATTTCGGAGCAAAGAGGTCCGTACGGACCTTCTTGGTTATCCAGAATTTTGGATTTCCTCGATTTGAGGGAATCTGCAATGATGGTGAATATTCTGGAATGATGGTGTCCCCTGAGCAATAAGGTCCGTACGGACCATCTTGCATGCAAAGAGGTCCGTACGGACCAACTCTGCAGGGGAGTAATCATTTCTTCCAGGATTTGAGGGAATATTGTGGACTTTAAGGGGATTTAGTAATCATTGACACAAAGAGGTCCGTACGGACCTTAATTGCTTTTCTGATTTCCTGAAAATTCCCAAAAGGTCCTTTTGTCCCTTTTTATCCCAGGAAGGCTCCTCCCTTGGTTTGGTTGAGGGTTTGAGAGGGTTTTGAGTGAGAGAGGTCTCTGAGACTACGTGGATGAGTCTGCGGTGTTTCCCGTGTGTTTGAAAGGGGGTGATCCAGATTGGGGTACTTACAGAAGCCCCTCGACGACGTCACTTATGAAAGAAGTGGGGTCGCCGATAAGATAAGGGTCCTAATCTGGATCGCGTGCTGGGAGAGGAAGTGACCGTGAGGGTCAATGTGAGGACGTGGTGGTGTCCTTTTGTGTGACCGTTTAGGTCAATAGGCTGGACCCTGTGATAGGATTCCTACGTATCCCTGGCGGGAATCAAGCCTGGTCGTAGTTCGGGTGTGGGGTGAGTGTTTTGTGAATGCGGGCGTGGTGGTGCCCTGAAGTGTCGTGTGACCGCCGAGGTCAGTGGTAAGGACGTGGTGGTGTCCTGGGTGACTGTATAGGTCGATGGGAAGGACGTGGTGGTGTCCTAGGTGACCGTATAGGTCGATGGCTGGACCCTGTGATAGGATTCCTACGTATCCCTGGCGGGAATCAAGCCTGGTCGTAGTTCAGAGGTCGTGAATTTGTGAGTGCATGTGGGCGTGGTGGTGCCCTGAGGTGTTGTGTGACCGCCGAGGTCAGTGGTAAGGACGTGGTGGTGTCCTGGGATGGAAATTTTACGATTTTCCTAATCGGGTGGTTTAAGGCCTTCCGGGCCGGAGATAGAGTGAGGACTTGAATCGTCTTCTGATTGCGGTTGGTGCCACGCTGGAGGACTTTGAATCGTCTTCTGGTTGCGGTTGGTGCCACGCTGGAGGACTTTGAATCGTCATCCGCGGCGGTTGGTGCCACGGCCCGAGGACTTTGAATCGTCTTCTGGCGGCGGTTGGTGCCACGCTGGAGGACTTTGAATCGTCATCTGGCGGCTGGTGATGTTGTGCGCGAGGACTTTGAATCGTCTTCTAGCCGCAGTTTGATGTAATGCGCGAGGACTTTGAATCGTCTTCTAGCCGCAGTTGATGTAATGCGCGAGGACTTTGAATCGTCTTCTAGCCGCAGTTTGATGTAATGCGCGAGGACTTTGAATCGTCTTCTAGCCGCATTTGTGGAGGCGTGGCTGCCTTGTGCTTCGAGAGGCGTAGATGCCTTTGCGTTTTTGCATGTTGAGTAGAAGGTTGGACTTACGATGACTGCCGGTGCTTGTGCTGCCGTTGAAGTGGGCAAGGATGACGACCGGTGATTGCTTCATCATTTGGCGTTTTGGAGGCGCTTCGTGCCTTGGGACTTGTACTCGGAGGTGTTGGCTCCTTCTTGTGCTTGTTTTGCCGTTGAGTGGTCAAGGATGATGGCCGGTCTTTGAGGATATGCGATCTGTATGACTTCCCTTTGACTTGTTGGGGGAGGAGCTCGGGCTTACTTTGATGGCCGTGCTTGCGCCGCCGTTGAAGTGGCGAGGACCGGTCTTACGTCGACGGCCGGTGCTTGAATTGCTGGGGATGCATGACCCTGTAGGGGCCCTTTTCTGTTGGGAAGATGACTTTGGACCTCTTTTGAGGGCCAGTGGTTGAGTTGTCGTTGAGCGTTTGGAGGCGTCTTGTGCCTTGATATTCGTGCTGGGAGGTGTTGGCTCCTTCTTGAATTGCCGTCGAGCGTTTTGGAGGCGTCTCGTGCCTTGGGATTCGTGCTGGGAGGTGTTGGCTCCTCCTCGAATTGCCGTTGAGCGGGCGGTGGTTGAATTGCCGTTGAAGTGGGCGAGGACCGGTCTTACGCTTGACGGCCGGTGGTGGAATTGCCGTTGGAGTGGGCGAGGACCGGTCTTACGCTTGACGGCCGATGGTGGAATTGCCGTTGGAGTGGGCGAGGACCGGTCTTACGCTGACGGCCGGTGGTTGAATTGCCGTTGAAGTGGGCGAGGACCGGTCTCACGTTGATGGCCGGTGGTTGAATTGCCGTTGAAGTGGGCGAGGAGTATGCGGCCTTGGTCAGGCAAAAGCTGAGGACGCCATAGGTGTTGGTGAGGGAAAGACAGACTGGCTCATCACGTCCTCTAGATGTTCCGGTGCCTTGGCTGGACTTCACGTATGTTTGCGATTCGAGCGGAGTGGCGAGGTACCCGTCCTGGCGAGGGCAGCCTATGCCGAAGTTGGACCGGATGCGCCGGAGTGAGTGTGCTTACTCTTTTCCATCTTGGCATCTTTTACGTATTTTTCTCTTTTTGTTGTTGAGTATAACCGTATTGCCGAGCGTTTCCTTGGTCACTTGTTGGTGCAGTCCCAGGAGAGCCTATGATATGCCGACTCGCCGTTACGTGGCGATGAGGTCGTTGCGAAGAAGATGGCTTCAAAGATATCTTGTCGGTCTTCGCGACGCGTGCCGGCGTACGAGCCTATGCCTTCGAGGCATTCTCGTGGACGTTCCTCCGCCTAGAGCCGAGCCGGAGCCGCAGCGGGAGGGGCCTTCGAGGCGGCATAGCATGGATGCCGGGACGTCTTCGGAGCCTGCAGGCCTTCGAGGAGCGGCCCTTTTATCGCTTCATGCCTCCGCATGGCGCAGCAGAGGTGAGGTTCCTCGAGCCTTCTTTCTTTGATCCTTTCGCCGGATTTGATCCTTCCGAGTACTTTTCGTGGGAGCCTCCTGGCGGGTGCTCGGTATTCCGACGACGAGGATGTGATCGGCGAAGTTCGCAGGATGCCCGACTTTTCTCTGGAGGACCTTGGCGAGGATGATGATGATGCCGAGGATTCCGATTAGTATTCATTTGCTTCCCCTCTTTTCATATCCCTCTTTTTTTTGTTTAGCATGAGACATTTATTGGTACACCTGTAATAAAACACATGTATTTGCACGGCAAACAGTATTTTATTTTAAGATGTAATGTCATATTTTGTGATTCCCGGGAATTGTCCTAGAAATTGTTGCTATTATTATTTTTTATTTTTGTACATGCCACGTGAGCTGAGAGTGTGTTTGTGGGTAGTGTATGTTCACCGGGAATGGCTTTGGCCAGTGTTTGGGCAGTTTGGAGCAAGGTTTTGCTGAGGACAGTGGTTGTTGTACTGTTTGCTGGGGAAATGGGTTCTGTTTGCCTGGTTCTTCCTCATTTCCCCATTTGCAGCCATTTTCGAGCTTTCTTCCCCATTTTCTCTAGGAACCTCCATTTTTGCCATGGATTCTTCGTACGTCCCTAGAATTTTGCTGAGGCTTTCGCAGGAGAGGCAAGCACACTTCCTTGAGCAGTTGAAAATGTGGATGCGGCGCCGTATGAGGCATCAGAGACGGGCTTTCGAGGCAAGGTTTCGTCTTTGCTCGGTTTGGTCTTTTAAGGAGTTGGTTCCTGATTGGGATTTGTTGCGGGCTGCCGCGAAGTTCTGGGATGTTAGGAGGCACGTGTATTGTTTCTCCTACAATGAAATGGTGCCCACATTTGAGGATTTTCGGGCTTTGATTGGAGGACCGGAGGTGGAGGCCATCTCGCTTCCTTTGATTGGTGGTCCTGCTGTGAGCGTGAAGCTTGCAGACTTTCTGCGTACTTCGTTGGAAGAAGTGCAGGGCATGATCCTTGATTCGGGTCATATCGACATTTCTGAGCTGCCGGAGCGGTTCATGGTTGATGATGAGAGTGACGTCTCTTGGGATGTATTTGCCTTGTGCGTGATGGCGACGCTTTTCTGGTCGAGTTCCCTTGGCATTTGTGATGGCGCTTTGCTAGATGTGGTAGGGCACCTTATGCAGAGCTGGAGAGGATATTGTCCCGTTGGTCTTTGGGGAGACTCTTCATGGTATCGACCGTCCGGCAGGGATCGTTTTATGAGAGGGGAAGCCCCGCTTTGCTCACCTTGTGGCTGCGAGAGAGACTTCAGGCCATGTCCGAGGCTCAGACGTCGTTTAGCCCGTGGTCATTTGCTCGGCGACCTCTTGCGTTGGATATTGATCGATCCGCACAGGAGAGATGGATGGCACGGCTTGGTACGCATCGAGATCCGCCTGGTGGGTTCCGCCTTTGGAGGATTGAGACCAGAGGGTCTTGCGAGGAAGGGTCCTACGTTGTCGAGTTCCGGGTTTGTCTTGGTCCTCCTTCTATATTCCGTCGCTTGTTTCCGGCGGTTTGGGATGAAGCGAGGAGCCTTTGTTGGGCTGGGATGACCTTGCTACTGCGGAGATAGCTCCTCTTTGTATGGCGGCTTCAGTGCCTTCTTGTATTTTACGAGGATATGGAAGTGTTCCGCTTTCCCTCTGTGGTACTCCTTAGACGTCGGGGAGCGTTGTGTTGACGACTCGGTACCTGGCACAGTATGAGCGGCGTGTTGGGCGGTCCCAAGTGGTCTTGGAGAGCGGGCGTGTAGCGATTCTGGGATCCGGTTGCCTTAGTAGCTATTGCCTTAGGAGTTCCGAAGCACAGTCGACCCTTTGGATGTGACGGGAGACACTTTGTTTGACTACGAGACTAGAGTTGACCGGCGACGGGGAGAGGTCCTCTTTTACGGGCTCGCGGGGAGGAGATCCGAGCCGAAGCACGGGCGAATGAAGCCACGAGAGCTCTTGGATTGTTTGACTCTACGGGAGGACCCCGGATCTCGGGCGAGAGACGCAGAGTTGGTTCACGTGAAGCGAAAGAAGACTCGCCGGGGACGAGGGAAGAAAGGAAAGAATGGCGAGGGGACAAGCGCAGATGGCGCGGAATGACCTCCTAGGTATCCATTCATTGCATTGCAAACACATTATTTGTTAAATGTATTAAGCTGTCTTTTAGCATGTTGTGAACTTGAGAGTAGACCGTGCTTGAACTCATCAAGAAATGTTGTAACCGTTAGTGATTTGTGATTTACTTTTAAAGCTTTATCGAGACGCAAGATCTTTTGTTTTGCCTTTGCTTCTGTTGTGCACTTTGTCGGCGTCCATCTTTGGACTTTTCTGTTGCATTTGCGGACTGAAGCGGCCTGGGTCATGACGGCAATCCCTTTTGCTTAGGCTTTTTTACTTGGCTGAGAGGTTGAATGCTCCCCTGACAAGTCGTTCTGACGGTCTTCTTCGTAGCTTCCTTGCCATTTGTTGGCGTCGGGCTCTTGACCTCTTTTTGCAGCTTCTGCTTGAGCTTCTTTTATTTATTGTTTTTTTTGTGAGCCCTTGCTCGAGCTTTCTTTTTTTCTTATTTTTTTTGTGAGCCCTTGCTCGAGCTCTTTTTTTTTTTTTGTGTGAGCCCTTGCTCGAGCTCTTTTTTTTTGAAGCGCGTGAGGACGAAGACAAGCCCCGGCTTGAAGCGGACATGAGTCAGTCGTTCGATGCTGAGTGACCCTCGGATGTCCTTTGATGTTGCCGCCGTCGTTTGACTTGGTCAAGGTGACTGTTGGGGCGTGTTCTTGAAAAGTGCGGAGCTTGATGGAGGTCTTGATTGACATTCAAACTTTTGACTTTTTTGTGTATTTTTAGACCGGACCAATTAAGGTTGCCTACGTTCCCCCGGACTAGAGGGCTCAGGTCTGCGTAGTTCGACACTACATGGAGTGCCAAGAGATGCACAGTTGTTCTTCTTCGGGCGAAGTATCTGCGAAGTTTGCTTCCGTTGACTGGATTCATGAAGGGATTGCCGTCTAGGTCTGCATCGGCTTCATGGCGCCTCCCGGAGAAGATCTTTTGAACCACGAAAGGGCCGATCCATGTGGGTTCCCATTTTCCCAGTGGGTTGGTTCGAGTGGGAGGCTTTTCTTTGAGTACAAGGTCACCTTCCACGATGTCTCGGGATTTGACTTTCTTGTCGAAAGCTCTAGCCATCCTGCTTTGATAGGCTCGGACGTGTTCCATGGCCTTTAGTCGTCGCTCGTCTAGCAGAGCCAATTCGTCATGTCGGCCGGAGCCATTCGACTTCGTTGATGTCATTTTCCAGCGGCACTCGGAGTGAGGGAATTTCTAGCTCGATGGGAAGGATCGCTTCCATCCCGTATGTCGGGGCAAATGGGGTTTCTCCCGTGGGTCATTACGGCGATGTGCGGTAGCCCCAAAGTGCAAGGTGCGGCTTCTCGGGCCAATCTCGTCCTCGGGTGGTCATTTTCGGATGATCCGTTCGAGGGTTTTGTTTCTTTGCTTCCACGGCGCCGTTTGTTTGTGGCCGGTAGGAGAAGATTTGTGACGTGTGATCTTGAATTCAGCCAGCGATGCAGTCGAATTCCCCTTCGAAGTGTGAGCCGTTGTATGCGATATGACCTCATTTGGGATGCCGTATCGGCAGATGATGTTTTCTTTGAGGAAATGCGCGACCTTCTTGGAGGTGAGTACCTTGTAGGACTTGGCTTCGACCCATTTGGTGAAGTAGTCGATGGCTACTAAGATGAACTCGTGACCGTTCTTTGCTGGCGGAGCGATTTTCCCGATGACGTCAATTCCCCAAGTGGCAAAGGGCCAAGGTGTAGTCATGCAGTAGAGATCGTGGGGTGGTAGATGATTGAGGTTGGAGAACCGTTGGCACTTGTCGCAGCTTCGGACAAAGTGGATGCAATCTGCCTCCATGGAGATCCAGTAGTAGCCCATCCTGAGAATGATTTGCATCAGGGCTCTGGCATTCATGTGGGGACCGCAAGCCCCATTGTGGACTTCGTTCATGAACTGGCTTGCTTCTTCATGACTGATGCAGCGTAGGAGTGGCCCGTGGTATCGTTTCTTGTATAGCATGTCCCCGAGGATGACGAAGTGAGAGGCGAGGCGTTTTAGGGCCATGATGCTCTTGGTTTTGACCCCTTCTGTGTGTGGGTCTTCCTTGTTCATGAAGGTGGTTTCCCCGCTCTTGAGGTATTGGAAAATCTTGGTTTATGCTGGAAATGGCGTCGAACTTGCGTCTCTTTGGCTCTTCAGCAATCTTGCAAATCGTTGTGATTAAAACCTTCTCGGCAGCTTGGGCCCGGTTTTCTCTCGTTTGACAACATGCTTAAATGTTTGCTTGATGCATTTATTTAATTAATGTGTTTGCCTTTTGTATAGATGAATTTAACTGTTTTGATTAGTTAATGTCATCATTTGTTAAAGATGCAATGAAATGATTTTTTAGGAAGGTCGGACCTTTTATTGAAAGCGTGAAGACTGTACATTGTTGATCAAAGATTCACAATCGTCGGGCGTAAAGCCGTCAAAAGACTCAAAAGATGTGAATAGACAGACAACAAGACTCGAAGCTAGACTATAGGCGACGAGGGTTTGGACCGAGCTTCATTACTCTCGGATAGGCTGTAGCTCTAGAGGGAGTGGTCTTTGGTTCGGGTGGCCAATCTTCCCTTGGCATGAGTCCGGAAAGTAGCTTGCATGCGGTTCGATTTCAAACCGAGATCGCGGAGGTTTTTGGCTGCTCCACGATGATGTCCCTCCATTAGTGTTGCCACCCGAGTCCTTGGGGGTTTTTGATGATAGAAGTCGGCGAGGGCTACTTCTAGGAGGGCGAAGCATTCGGCGATTCGGAGTTGATTCTTGCGATGTTGATCGCTTTCATAGAATCTGCCTCTTTATCTAGGATCTTTGCTTGGACGACGTTCACAATGTACGATTCGAGCGGGCATGATATATCTCCTTCCACTGATTAAGCCTTGGAGGAGGTTGCGCCCATTGTTCGTCCGGGTCGGACACCGGAATGTTGAATTGAACTAAGCTGTGATGCATTTGTCCCCGTAAGATCCGAGAGTGTCGGCTAGAGGGTTGTCTTGTATCGGGGGATCGGTGATGAGCCAGTTTGCAAGAGGGTTTTCGGCGAAGTAAGGGTCTACTCCTCGATCAATCTCCATTAGGGCATCCATCTCTTGATCCTCTCTCAAGCATTCTTCACAGTCGCATATGTCAGAGTTGTCATCCTGTCCCATGAGTTCTTCAATTTCCAGCTCGTCGCGGCTTAGAGCGTGGATGTAAGGATCCACTTCGTAGCGGGACAGGGTAGGAGAATCATCTGGAGAAGAGTATTCGGTCATGTCGGGACCTTCTTCTGGGTCATAGCTTGCTGGCCAAGCACTTGCCATTGCACTGCTTCCGCGGATCACTTCGATCGCTCCATTAGCATTGATGAATTTTACGCATTGGTGAAGAGTAGATGATACTGCTTTCATCTGATGTATCCAAGGCCGTCCCAACAAAGCAGAGAAGGTTGGTTTGATTTCCACGACTTGGAACTCTACCGACTCCAGTTGTACGTCGAATTGGATCCTCAAATTGATGACTCCTACGATTGGTCGTGCAGTGGAGTCGTAGGCTCGGATTACCCGAGGTGAAGGCCTTATCAGAGAACGGTCGATGCGGAGTCGTTTCAGTGTGCTTAAAGCGATGATGTTGACTGCGGAGCCGTTATCAATCAAGACGTTCGGGAGGAAGAACATCTCTATTTTTATGAGGATGAGGAGGGCTTCGTTGTGCCGATTCTCACATATTGGCAAGTCATCGTCTGTGAAGGCTAAGCGCTTCCCGTGCTACCGTTTGACTCGGTCTCTTACGGGGAACGTTCGATCCATCCATTCGTATGCCTTGGCTGGGGCAAAGATCGTAGGGAGACGGTTGCCCTTGGGCGTTCTTGTCGGAATTCCCGGTCACGAGATCTTTTGACTCTGGTTTCACGCTCCCGATCGTAGCGGGACGGCATGCGACGGTTTCGGAAATTGCGGGGTGCTGCTCTCGCTTGGAGTTTCGTCAAAGGCTATTGAGTTTACCACAGTCGTTCCGGGAATGGATTTCCGATGGTATTGGGACCACGAGGGCGTTCCAATTTTCCCTCCTCAATGAGCCTGGACCACCTGCTTGAGTACGAAGCAATTGTCGGTGGTGTGGCCGGGGTAGTTGTGGAAGGCGCGTGTTTGCTCATATCCATGTCGGGTTTGAGGGTCTTCGGTTGGAAATTCTCGAGTGGTTTGAGAAGATTTCGCTTCACCAAAGCTTCAAATACTTGACCCGAGGCATTTCCGGGTTATCTAAATCTTTGGGCGTGGGAAGCGAGGGGGTTGCTATTCTTTGGGGGTGCTTGATCGCGGTTGACTTGAGCTCCGATTACGAATGTAGTGCATTGTTCATTTGCTTCCTTTCCTTTGGTCGGGCGGGGAGTTGAAGTTGCCGGAGTTTGTTCGATAGCGGTAAGATGAGGCGGGGTTCTTTGTTGCCTTTTGAAGACTCGGGGTCTTTTCAAACTTTGTCCGGCGTTGACCATGGCACGGAGATCCGGGTAGAAATGGTGGGCGATCAAGGTTCTCAAAGATGGCTTGAGGCGGGAATGGAAGATGTCCATCTGCTCTTCTTTGGAAAGTGGATCCATTATCTCGCTTAGCTTCCGTTCCATCTTTTGTAGAATTCGCCTTTGGTTCGTCATCCTTTTGTTCGGTGGCTTGCGAGTCATGGCGGTTTGTTTCCCATTCAAGATTGGCGCGGTACTTCTCCGGGGAAGATTTCAACGATACGATCCCACGTGGAGCGGTTTTACGCCTTCACATTGAGGAACCACCTTAGTGCTTTGTGGATTTGAGGAATGCTGAAAATGATACTGCCATCTGTTGAGGGTTGCCCCTTTGGCTCTCATACCCGGACGTAGGTGTCGATGTGGGTTTTGGGCATTACATTCCGTCAAACTTTTCCATTTCCGGCATCCTGAACTTTGGAGGGAGAGGGACCACTTTGTTCGGATCAGTAGGCAGGAGGGAGTCCTTCCGAGAACTAGCTAGCTTGCCTTGCATGTCTTTCATCTGTTCGATCAACCAAGCCATGTGAGGATCGGTAGGTTGAGGTGGGTTACCGTTTTCAGGGACGGAAACCGAAGATGGAGGTGGATTGGCTGATGGGATCGCCATTCGGGAGTCTTGGGGAGGTAGTTGGGTGTATACCAACCCATACCACAGGGTGTTGAAGTTGAGGGCGTGATTGCTAGGTCCGCTAAGGGTTGTGTTTGGGAAGCTGGGAAACGATTCGTTAGCCCCAATTGGCGAGACTAGCGGGTGGCAAACTTGAGATGTCGGGATATCCGCTCGGGATGCTGTCCACAGTAAGAATGGGGACTTTTGATTGTGGTTGCGAGGCTCGTATAGAGGCAAAGGATTGAATCTGGGGATACCGAGATGCATTGGGATACAGCGGAGCGAGCACGTATGTGTCTTTGTTGATGCGAGCTTGATGTGCGAGCCGGAAAGCTGGCGATGCCAGGCGGGCATGTCGGGCTGACCGACGCCCCTGAGGGGAGCTTTGAGCGAGAAGGCTGCTTTGCGTTCTTTGGGATCTCGTAGCTTGGCGGAGGCGGGACACTGGCGATAGCTTTGAAAGCAGGGGAGCCGGTATGTCTTCGTCTTCTATGAGAACAAAGGTTCCATCGGGTTGGGAAGCTGCACTGTTCCTCGAAGACGCGAGGTGTCGGCGATCCGGGCTTGCTTTGTTCCTCTTGGCGCTTCTTGATGGTTTCGAAGGCTCGCGGCACCTCCTCCATTGTCTGGAGGTTCCTTAGTGGCGGGGTTCCGTTTCCCTCACTTGTTATCTGTTGATCCCGTCATGGGGAGTATCGGATGGTGCGGACCGTTGAGCTTGGAAGGGCTATCGGACCTTGTGACCTCGATGCGAAAAGGCGGCTTCCGGGTATTCTCAACCACTCTCGGTTATTTGGAGGGTGATGGGCAAGGTTTAGACACGGGAGTGGCCTAACGGGATAAAGGGGAAAACTCACGTGGCATGCGGTTTCCGTTTCTTTTATTTTTGATTTTTGTTGTTTTAATTTACTTAAAACATGTTTTCTCGAGAATCCTAGGTAGGTTGGAAAAGATTGCTCTTCTTTTCGCAACTATGCTAGATCTTTGGGTCGATGGGAGACCATCCGTGCGGCTATAAGCCCCTCGTTTTGCACACTGTATTTCGACATCCCGGGGTGGGACGGCCCAGGCGAGGGTCCTATAGTGCAAGCGGTTTCCACCGGCCTAAAGAAAAATCGAACCTAAGGACCGAGCCTTTGTCATGTTCGTTTTGATGCGTTAGCCATGTGAATAGTGAACCGAGCCGGCCACCGAGTCAAGATCGAGTCAAGAGTTCGGCATGACCTCTCTTTACCTTGCTTGCGCAAGGGATCTGTGACGTTAGGCGTTGGTCGGGTCATATTGTCATGGGCGACGTATCAAAGGCGTGATGACATGGTGTCATGTGAGCATGGATGTATATCAGGGACGGAACATCGTGCAGGTGTAGCTTCGGAAATCAAGATCGAGTCAAGATTTTAGCATGACCTTTCATCACTTTGCTTGCGAGGATCTTGAGTTCCGAGCCTTGACTCGAAAAATGGCCGGCATGGTATATGTATCCGAGTTGTATGACACGGGAGGTAAAAACCAACCAGTCACGGGACGAGTGTGACTCAAGACTCAAACGTGCGGGGTTGACGCTTGGCTAGGATGGGATATTTGGAATGATCCCGTGCGCGTCCAAGAGGCCTAGGAAGACCTAACGGACTGCAAGCGAGACCACTCCGGGTTAAGGGTTGTAGTGTGCGGTGTATCCGGCGGTGCGCGTAGGCGGTGTAGAGCGGCGTGAGTAGCGTGCGGTGTAACCGAGGCAGCAGTGCGCGTAGTGTGCGGTCTCTAAAATTCTTTTTCTGAGTAAAACAGAAGTTTTTGAAGAATTTTAAATGTATGCACAGATGTATATTGATGCATTTTTTTTGTATTTTTATTTTTTTTGTAAAATAAAAACGAAGCACGTGCACACACACACAACAGTTAAAGGAAGGGGTAAAATGAAAGTTTGACCCTCATCATCGTTTTAAAAATCTTTTGTTTTGTTTAAAAGTTTTTAAAACAAAATTTCCCCAGCGGAGTCGCCAACTGAAATTACCCGGATCCGAGAAAGGCTTCGCAGCCCCGGCATCTGGCGTCTTTCGCGTTGGAGCGACGTGTCTCGCCGTTTTTGTTTTTGTAGAGTCGCCACGCCGTTTTTATTAAGCCCAAAACATTGAAAAAGGGCATCAGTTTAAAGATAATTTTAAACTGTTTTTGTGTGATGAGATTTTGAGTTCGGAGGTCAGATGACTCCCCGGGAAGAGAATATTAGAATATTAGAGCTCACCCGAGTAGCCTCGTAAAACGAGTCTTTCGGATACCCCTAATATCCTTTAAATGTTGTGTGTGTGTGTGTGTGCTTTTAAAAATGCATGCTGTATCGGATGTCTACATTGTATGCTATGTATGAAAATGTATTGAAATAGTAATGGAAGGAAGCCTTACCAATGTTGGTTCGCGTCTGTCTTCCGCTGGGGAATGGTGTTTGAGGTCGGAGTAACGTTAGGTATGGATCGGGATTGCTTCGGGAGGGACCGGTTGTCTGCGGACAGAGGTTCGGCGTGAGTTGAGGTTGTAGGCTGCGTTCGGGCAGAGGTTCGGCGTGCGTGGGGATCGTCGGGATCACTCGGGCAGAGGTTCGGCGTGCGTTGTGGTGGCAGGAGTCACTCGGGCAGAGTTTCGGCGTGATTTGGGATCGTCGGTTTGACTTGGAAAGAGCCGGGACACCGTGGAAAGACCAGGCAAGGCCTCGGAGTACCACGAGGGGCCTCAGAGTACCTCGAGAGTGCCTCGGGGCAGCGCGGGAGCGTCTCGGGAGCGCTCGGGGAGGCTTCGGAGCACCACGAGGGGGCTCGGAAGGCCTCGGAAGGATCCGAAAGGGGCCGGGAGTGCCTCGAGAGGACTTAGAGGGGAGCCAGAAGGCTAAGGGAGGAAGAGAGAAGAGGGAGGTGTGTGAAAATGAGGAGGGGGAGCCCTCTATTTATAGTAAAAATTTCGGAGCAAAGAGGTCCGTACGGACCTTCTTGGTTATCCAGAATTTTGGATTTCCTCGATTTGAGGGAATGCGCAATGATGGTGAATATTACGGAATGATGGTGTCCCCGAGCAATAAGGTCCGTCACGGACCATCTTGCATGCAAAGAGGTCCGTACGGACCAACTCTGCAGGAGTAATCATTTCTTCCGGGATTTGAGGGAATATTGTGGACTTTAAGGGGATTTAGTAATCATTGACACAAAGAGGTCCGTACGGACCTTAATTGCTTTTCTGATTTCCTGAAAATTCCCAAAAGGTCCTTTTGTCCCTTTTTATCCCAGGAAGGCTCCTCCCTTGGTTTGGTTGAGGGTTTGAGAGGGTTTTGAGTGAGAGAGGTCTCTGAGACTACGTGGATGAGTCTGCGGTGTTTCCCGTGTGTTTGAAAGGGGGTGATCCAGATTGGGGTACTTACAATACCCAAGAAATATAGCCTTATCACTTTTAGAGTCAAATTTAGCTAAGTAATCCTGATCATTTAGAACAAAACACACACACCCAAACGTATGAAAATAATGAACTTTTGGTATCCTACCATTCAAAATTTCATAAGGTGTCATTCTAGTACCAGGTCTTAGAAAAACTCTATTGGCCGTTGTGATGATTTGCATCCGAAAATTTTCCCATTTTTATTTGAAAAAATCAACGAAACGGAGTCGCCACGCCATTTTAATTTTGAGGGCCAAAACTTTGAAAAATGCCCGAGATCAGAGATTTGGGTTCGGAGGTCACGTTACGCGTCGGGAAGGACGTTAGTGTGCACCCGGCGCGCCTCGCAAAACGAGTCTTCCAAACATTTGAAATCCTTTTGTGTGTGTGTGTGTGTGTGTGTGTGTTTTGACCAAAATGAGTTGAAACTGAGAAAAACAAAAATGGGGAACTCTTTATAAGACTTTTAACAATCCCCAAGATTTTTGGCATGATTTTTGGGTTGAGTCTTGGCACTCAAAAGATTTTTGGGAGTTGAAAAACAATTCTGCCAGAATGAAAAAGGCAGTTGACCCTTGACTTTGAAATGGACTTAAAGGCTTCAAAAACTCAAAATCTGGGGAAAGTCCGAGAATGAAAGTTGCTTAAAACACCCTAAATAGGGTTTATACAAAGGAACTTTCCATTTTTGAAGTAATTTGAGGGGTCAAAACCTTCTGGAAATCTCAGATATGAAATCTGGATTTCCAGAAGCTGATGAACTGGCCTCTAAAAGAAAAATTGAAAAAAGGAGTTTTACTCACTCAAAAAATAAAATAAAAATATGTCTGGAAATATTTAGGTGTTGGCTACAAAAAGTATTTTGTAGTCAACACCCAATTCCAAGTTTATCTGTGTCCAAAAAATTAGACCATGGACTGAGGTCTGAGAAAATTGCTACTGGACAGCAACTTCTCAAGAAGGAAAATGTGATTTTAAAGGGGGTTTTGCATCCATGCTTGTCCCCATTTCCCTAGGTTTTGGTTAGTGATCACTTGACATTTTAGTGGTGAATCAACTATACCAAACCATCCTTGGGGTACATTAGGACTAAGCACTTCATTTGCTTGGGAAGGGGAATTTTATCCTTTGAAAATGAGATTTGATGCTTGAAAATGGTTTTTAGGGTTTTGAAAATGAATTTTCTTTGCAAGAAAGTAAGAACACTTTGAAAATAGTGTAGATCCTTGTAGAAGATCATCCATGGAGATGAACTTCCATGGTGATCTTCTTGGATCTAAAGCAAGAAGATGAATAAACTACATTTTGTAGCTTGAAAATGCATGCATGGATGAATTTTAGGGTAAGGAGAGGGAGGTTATACCTATCTTCCTTGTGTTTTGTGTTTGAAGGCTTGAATGTGAGAGTGTTTAAGGCTTGAATATGAGAGTGTTTGAGGGTGTTTAGGGTTGATGATTTGAGTTGGTTAAAGAGAAAACATGTAGATAACAATGAAGTCCTCTATGTTTTCTCTCTAATCCTCCTCCTATAGGGTGATTTGAGCTTGGATTGGTGTATGTATGAGAGTATGTATGAGAGTGATTTGAAGTGTTTGTGAGTGAGTGAGATTTGGGAAAGATTGGAGAGAAAATGGTGGCAATCTAAGGATTCCCACTTTGTTTTCTCTCTATATTTCGCCTTGAGTTTCGTTGCTTTGTGATCAAATTGTGTTGTGTAAGGCGAGAGAGGAGGGTTCAATTTATAGGACCTTTGTGAGAATCAAACGTATCCGCGCGGACAAGGATCGACGCGTGCATGTTCATCTACTACGATCTTTGGCTTTGGACAGGAAGAATAATCTTTTTAAAATTCAAGCGGTTTGTTTTTCAACTTTCTTAATTCGGATTTTTCTAATTTCTTTTGCTTTTTGAGATTTTTCTTGGTTTAACTTAAAGTGGCAATCCTAATCTACCCTCACTTTGTTAGAAATGTTAGGAATTGTTAGAAATGTTAGAAATGTTAAAACTTTCGTTAACTTTCTAACGAAAAAGCTACCAACTCAAATTGGAGCACTTACAGTAGCCCCTCGGCGACGGTGCTTTCGAAGGAAGCGGGGTCGTCGATAAGAGTAAGGCTCCATATTTGACAGGACGATCAAGTGATCGAGTTCTTGAACCTAATCAATAGGCTACCTACGTATCCGAATGGGAATCAAGCCGGTCGTAGTTCGGGTCTTTCGACTATCTTTAGTCGTCGACCTTCTGGAAATGAGCTTGTTTTAGGATGTCAACTTTGGCGAGTGAGTTCTACGATCGATTCTTTGAAAGAAACTCTGCTTTGGGGATAAGAAATGACCCTCTTTGGTCGATGGCTAGGGTTGTATATCCGCTCTGCTGGGGATAGGAATGACCATTTTGGTGCAGTGGTGAACCTAATGATAGGCTACCTACGTATCCTTAAGAGGAATCAAGCCAGTCGTAGTTCGGGTCTTTCGACTATCTTTAGTCTTCGACCGTACTGCTTTAGGAAGGTCGCCCTAAGATTTGACTATTTTTGGGAAGTCACCCTATGGTCTCATTGTTTTGGGGAAAGTCACCTATGGTCGACTATTTTTGGGAAGTCGCCCTATGGTTCGACTATTTTGGGAAGTCGCCCTATGATCGACTATTTTGGGAAGTCGCCCTAAGGTTTTGACTGTTTGGGGAAGTCGCCCTAAGGTTTTGACTGTTTTCGGGAAGTCACCCTAAGGTTTTGACTGTTTTGGGGAAGTCGCCCTAAGGTTTTGACTGTTTTGGGGAAGTCTCCCTAAGATCTGACTATTTTCGGGAAGTCAACATCCGATCTGAATGTTTTTGGGAAGTCACCCTAAGGGATGATTGCGATTTATCGCTTTCCTCGTGTTGTGTGTGATAGCGTTTTAGGTGCCTCAAACCTTAATGATGGCATCTTAGGTGCCTCGAACCTTGACGATGGCGTCTTAGGTGCCTCAAACCTTGATGATGGCGTCTTAGGTGCCTCGAACCTTGATGATGGCGTCTCAGGTGCCTCGAACCTTGGTGATGGCGTATTAGGTGCCTCGAACCTTGATGATGGCGTCTTAGGTGCCTCGAACCTTGATGATGGCGTCTCAGGTGCCTCGAACCTTGGTGATGGCGTGTTAGGTGCCTCGAACCTCGATGATGGCGTCTTAGGTGCCTCGAACCTCGATGATGGCATTTTAGGTGCCTCGAACCTTGATGATGGCGTCTTAGGTGCCTCGAACCTTGGTGATGGCGTATTAGGTGCCTCAAATCTTGATGATGGCGTCTTAGGTGCCTCGAACCTCGATGATGGCGTTTTAGGTGCCTCGAACCTTGATGATGGCGTCTTAGGTGCCTCGAACCTTGATTTGAAATGATTTCCTTTGATGGTTTAGGATAGATGGTCCTCTAGTGGACTTCATTTGAAGGGATCGGTTTTACGTCTGCCCAGAAGGAAAGGATGACCGTGCTGGTCGAGTGGCTGGACCTAATGATAGGCTACCTACGTATCCTTAAGAGGGAATCAAGCCGGTCGTAGTTCGAAAATAGATGGGGATGGTCTTTGATGGTTTGACAGTATTTGAGGTTTGACTATTTTTTTGGGAAATCGCCCTAAGATTTGATGATAATGTTCTTTTAGAAAAGTAGATATGCTTTCATACCTGTCTTTGTGCTTACTGTAGGCGAGGCTACGGGCGATGTTGATGAAGAGTTGTTAGGTTGCCGTTCGTGGGACGGTTTCTGGCAGCGATTTCTTTGTCTTTGGAGGCATTTTGACTGAAGGAGGAGTTTGGTTGAGTCTGCATCTTCGGTGATCGTCAAACTTGTAGAGGTTTTGAGCTTGTCTTCACATTGGGACTTCTTGCTTTTGAGAACTTGGTGTCTCTAATCGCATCGTATTTGAGAACTTGGCGTCCACGACCGATTTGTATTGAGAACTTGGCGTCCACGGCCGGTTGTATTGGCGTCTCGACGATTTGTATTGGAGAACTTGGCGTCCACAGCCATTTGTATTGGAGAACTTGGCGTCTCTGGCCGTCTTGTATTTGAGACCTTGGTATCTTTGACGTATTGTATTGGAGAACTTGGCGTCTCTGACCGAGTGTATTGGAGAACTTGGCGTCTCTGGCGTTCTTTGTATTTGAGACCTTGGTATCTTTGACCGATTTGCATTTTGAGAACTTGGCGTCTCAGACGTGTCTTGTATTGGAGAGCTTGGCGTCACGACCGATTTGTATTGTATTGGAGAACTTGGCGTCAGACCGATTTGTATTGGAGAACTTGGCGTCTCGACCATTTGAGACCTTGTATTGGAGAGCTTGGCGTCTCGACCGGATGTATTGGAAGAACTTGGCGTCTGACCGAATTGTATTGGAGAGCTTGGCGTCTCGACCGGTGTATTGTATTGGAGAACTTGGCGTCTCGGCCGAATTGTATTGGAGAGCTTGGCGTCTCACGGCCCAGATTGTATTAGAGGAACTTGGCGTCTCGGCCGGAATTGTATTGGAGAGCTTGGCGTCTCGGCCGAGTATTGTATTGGAGAACTTGGCGTCTCCCGACCGAATTGTATTGGAGAACTTGGCGTCTACCGACGGGAATTGTATTGGAGAGCTTGGCGTCCCGGCCGATTTGTATTGAAATTTGCCCCGGTCTTAAAGCTGGATGTATATTTGTGGATGTTGGGAATTTGTTTTCATCCATTTGAGGTCGTCTTTGGTGAAGATCATCCTTGCCGAAAAGGGGATTACGTTTGAATTCCTGCATTTGTTAGTGAAGAGGAAGATGCATATATGGCATTCATGATGGCGGATGCATGCATAGAACCAAAAATGATTATGAGATGATGCGTTTATTTGCTTTCGAAGATGCGCTTGGCCTAAGCTTTTGGCGAAATTACGATTTATGATTTTCAATCACTTAGGATTTTCCTATTGATTCAAGTTTTGTGCATGCTACATGAGCCATGGGGAGATTTTTGTGGGGATGCATGGTGATGAGAGGGGACATATGTGTTGTTGTTGTTTGGGACAAGCTTTGGTGGTGGGGTGATATCCTTTAGTCGCGGACTGAATTGCATGTTATTGATGAGGTCAATTTTGATCTTGGGATGAAGTTGGATTTGAACCCGGGTCTCGATTGAAATTTCTTTCGAGTCTCGGACATTTGAAGGCGCGGCGACGGGCTCTAGAATCAAAGCATGTTGACATGAATGAACCCTCTTTTGTTTGGGTTAGTTGTGATTTGACGAAATGCCGATATGAGGAGATTCCCAATTCTAAACTTTTGATGATGCGGGGAGTTGCCATACGCCAAGTTCTAAAGTGAAACTCAAGACGGTTGTTGAGAGTGACCGAGACCTTTCTTACGAAGATAGGTGTGACTTGATAAAGCCCCATTCCATGGAAAAGACATGGCGAAAACCACGGAATCTTTCTACGAATGATTTGATGAAGCCCCGGAGTTTGACAAAGCGTCACTACGAGAGGTCCGATTAAAGGTTTGGTGACATGCGATGAAATGCAGAGCCAATCGATCAACGTGAGAGCCTTTAAGGTGAAGTTGTCATGAAGGGAGAAACCCATCTTTGATACCGACTATGAAACTAGAATCCTCTCTTCGAAGAGTGTCTTCCGTATAGGAGCTGTTAGCCGTAGTGGCACTTGGCTTGTTCGTGGCTTCGATCATATTCACCCTACTTTTTTTTTTAGGGAATGGATTGTTGTTGTATTGGGTCCTTGGGGTCCCCTTTTCGATCGGTTCTCACCTTGCCCTTTTCGGGAGTCGTGTTGGAGGTGGAAGAAACCCGGTATCAAATGCGGGTGCGACAACTCGGCTAGCGATTGTAAGCCCTCTCAAATTTAGCCCCGGAATTGATCATTGCCCGTAGATCCGGATAGGGGAAATTGCTAAGTGAGGCCTCGAGATGTGGTTTTCGGGCGTGGCGAAAGATGTCTAGTTGTTCCTCTTCAAAAGGAGGAGTTGCCATCTTGCTTGTAAAAGTCCACGATGTTCTCGTCGGGGCCATTTGCATTGTTGTCTGCGAGTCAAATCTATTTGCTTCCCACTCCAAGTTAGCTAGTAATCTGGTCCTATGTAGCCACTGGCCTAGGATTTTAAGCGGAAGAACCATTTTAGAGCACTTTGGACTTCAAAGAGGCGAAATAGTCGGCCAGCTGCTGATTGGCGCCCCTTTTGACCTTCATTGCCAAGGTATACGTGTCCGAGATGGGTTTTCGGGCATGCGGTGCCATCAAAGAGATCCAAATTAGGCATCACGAATTTGTGGGGAACAAAGGAGTCGGGTTCGTTGGTCGGAAACGGACTTCTTAACGATCAATTCGGCAATCTGTGCTTTCATTTCCTTGTGTCGTTCCACGAACCAAGCCAAATGAGGGTCTTGTGGTGGAACCGTGGCATTCAAACCGGCGGCGAGCTAGAGAGAGGAGCTACCAGCGCGGCGAGCGAGGTGGAGGAACGGCCGATCTGGGGACATAGGTGAAATCCTGTCCTTGGCCGAATCACCCGGGGAGCTTGAGTAGGACCACTGGGCAAAAGGATAGAACCTCGCGGCTTGTTGTTGATTTTCAACCGGTAAAGAGAGGCGAAGGCGATCTTGATGTAGGCTGGGTAACTCGGATTTCGGAGTGAGGCCCATAAGTAGGCTTAAGTGCGAGCTGCTTGTCCACGATTGTTGAATTGCATAGGCGAAGGTGCATGACCGGGGAATGCTGCGGTCTGGTGATTACGATGAAAGCTGGGATGGAGGCTTGGTAACCCGTGAAGCTTGAGTGAGGAATGGATTTGTGAAAGGCGTGTGAGGAGCGGGCGAGCTAGCGTCATTACGAGGAAGGGCTTACATTGCCACTAGACCAGGCTGTGGAAGCATTCCAAGCTATTCTTTGCGGAGGCCACGATAGATTGGTTCCAAGCGAGGTGGGATTCCAATTTCTTTGTGGTATTCGAGGTATCCCAAACCATGAGAAGACATTCCATCGATTTTGCCCCGAGCGTGAAGCCCGATCGGTCACGTTAGGCTGCATGGGTCAGTAGTACGTATTTGGGGTTTCTTTGTCCGTTGAGACGGTCATGAAGGGATCTTATGAGGCTTGTGCGGTGCGGGGATTGGATATCTTGAAGCGGGTTCTTTGTCGAGGCATTTCAAGCGATGTGGCGAAGCTCTGGCCCGATCTGCAGCTGTTGAGGCATACCAAGCTGTTGTGACATACAGGCGGCCCCAGCGCTTTGAGGCATACCATGCTTGGCCCAAATCGGGCGAAGTCAATTTGTTTCCCAAAGCAGCGTCCCAGGCCGAGCTGTGAATGTATATCAGGCAGAAATTTGAAAAGGATGGGTGATTCGCAAGTTGAGAAGAGTGTGAGGAAGGTGGTGGTAGTGCAATACGGCCAAGATAGGGATGGGGATCCTTTTCCTCTTCTACCGTGAAAGTTCCATCGGGGTTGAGGGCAATCGTCAAACCAAAATTCTGACATCTTCCAAGGATGAACATCGAAACCTCATTACGATTGGCACAAGGAGTTTTATGGACTCGAGGTTCCAATATTAGCCATAGAAATATGATGAATTTACGGTCTTGGTTAAAATTCCGTCCTCGTCCTTGGACATCAAGAAGCTGCACTTGACTAGCCCATGACCAACATGGCGATCAAATCTCATCTTGCTTGGTGGAGCCTTGGTGCAGAAGAGATGTATTTGCGAAGTCTTGATTTGGAAGAAGTAACTTGGCGAAGCCTCGGTCTCATGTTGTGAATCGACACAATTAGAGAGGCTTCAACACAGTAGGCCTTTGTGGGCGATGCGAACAAAGACCTAACCCATCTTGTAGCGAGTGAAGAACCAGCGTTCTTGAATTATCATGTAGCAAAAGAGGCAACCCATCCTTCCATATTTACTTTATTATTTTCTTTATTCAATTAGTCAACGGAAGAAAATGTAAAAGCAAGACAATTTTAGGAATGTATACTGCGGGGGCATATATTTTTTCGAAAAGTGGGGATGAATCCCGATTTGTATTATTTGATGGCCTCATTTGTGAAGGCACTGAAAGAACTTCGCTTTGGGTTTGACTCTTTTGAGAGAGCATAAGTTTAGAAAGGTTTGTAAAAGTGTATGGAAGCCCCTGGCGACGGAAAATTAGTGTTTAGCTCTATTTTTCCTATAATGTAGAAAAAGAAGACTTGTCGAGACATCTGAAAATATGTTTTATTCAAAATGATCACAAGATTGCTTAAAACCCTTTATTAATGTTCGGGTTATTCAACCCCTAATCTCGATATGAACAAACATTTTGATTAATCATGAGGAGAAAGTCAGCGATACCAAGAGTCGAAGTTGGCGAATGGTGAAGAGGGATCGTGTATAGGAGAGGCTATTGGTGAGGCCGGATTTTACGGGATTTGAATGTGTTTATGACCGGACCATTTACGGTTGCCTACGTTCCCCTCATTGTGAGGAGCTCGGGTCGCCGTAGTTCGGGCATGAGCGTGTTTGGCTTTAGAAAAGGGGTATGAACATTTGTGGTACTTTTGGTGAAAAGGCTCGGATAGGAAGTTTGGATGATAAGGTGCGGGCCTTGAGGTGATTCCTTGACAAGTCATTTTGAGCGATTCCGTTGCTTCTTGATCGTAAATCGTCCTTCATCGGGGAGAAAAGATTTTGGATGCGGCTTAAGGGCTTATGATATGTTTTGCCGTTGCTTTAAGCTTGCTCCCTTGTTGTCGACAACTTCCGTTCTTCGGGCTTTAATTTTGCCCATATGTCAAACCTTCGATCGGCGGTGCTAGGTCCTTGGCCTCATTTTTTTTGAAGCTTTTGTTTTTTTTTTGAAGCTTTTTTTTTTGAAGCTTTTGTTTTTTTTGAAGCTTTTGTTTTTTTTTTGAAGCTTTTGTTTTTTTTTGAAGCTTTTTTTTTTTAAGCTGTTGTTTTTTTTTTTGAAGCTTTTTTTTTTTTTGAAGCTTTTTTTTTTTGAAGCTTTTGTTTTTTTTTGAGCACTTGAGGACGAAGGCAAGCTTCTACTTGAACTTTCTTGATGCATGGGGGCGGAGGCAAGCCCTGTTTTTCGATATGGGGTCGATCTCCCGATCTTTGAGTGACCTTTTGTTGTCCCTTGATGTTGCCGCCTTCGTTGACTTGATCAAGGTGATGATGGGGATATGTTTTGGAAAGTGTATGGCTTGATGGAGGCCTTTGTGAGGTGAGGAAGGTGTATAGGGAGGGCATTAGTTGACTTTCTCGCACCAATTAATTAAAATCTTAATCATTTCCCAGAGATTATTTGTTGAGCGATGCGAGTGATCATTTAAAATAAAACCATTTCATTAAATGTAATGTAGGTGTGCAAATAATGTCTCAAGTCTAGCGAGAAAAGAAAAAGACTCTTTTATAGAAAACTTAAGATTAACAACAATGTCCAAGGAG
This sequence comes from Adenophora triphylla var. japonica, assembly GCA_022495995.1. Classification (NCBI taxonomy): domain Eukaryota; kingdom Viridiplantae; phylum Streptophyta; class Magnoliopsida; order Asterales; family Campanulaceae; genus Adenophora; species Adenophora triphylla. The sequence continues at coordinate 715,139 of JAFEMH010000359.1, forward strand.
GACTTGATTGAACGAAGAAAGTACTAGAACCTACGAAGGTTGACTAAAAAGCTGTTTTAATATTAAAGGATGGGTAGCCCCTAGTCTAGCTACTCTTTGTTGTTGGGTGCCAAGACAGCTTGAGCTTTCCATCTTTACGGTAACTTCGATTCCATTACGCGAGGCAGGCGGTGATCGATTACGATGCCCGTAATCTGGTGGGAGTGGAGGAGTTTGAGGCCATGGAGCGGTGGGGCGAGCCTGAAGTTGTCCCAGCGGGTCGGAAAAGTCACGGGGACGAACTTTGTCGGCGAGCATATTGATGGAAGGAAGTGAACTGAGAGGACCTTGAGGGAGTATTGGGCTCTGTTTGGGAGGATTCGGCGATGCGGCTGGTTGTTTTGAGTGAAAGGGGTGATACTAGGCGGTGTGTCTTCGGGCCTTTCTCGAAGCTTGGAAGCTGGCATTAGACAAGTGTGCTGCAGGGCGGAGTTGTCCTATCGGATTCTCTCACTTCGGGCACTTGAATTTTGCGCGACAGAATCATTTCTTTGCACAGTTCGACATCTTGGGTCAAAGGAGTGCTAGTACTTATCATAAGATCAAGCTTCTCCTGCATTTGTTTCACTTGCTCTATCAATATTGCCACGTAGGGATCAACGGGAACATTCGAGTTCTTGGAACTCGCAACAAGACTCTTATCGGCGAGAGGAAACACGGCCGCGGGCGGGTGGCCCGACGGGTGAATTCACTAAGTCCGGTAGATGACGGAAAACTTGTGGCATCCGGATTTTCTTTTAGCAACTCATGATCGCATTCGAGGTGGGTGTAGAGGCTTGAGAACATAGCCGCATAGCTCAAGCCCGGATTATGTGAAGGTGGAGCATAAGCGCGGTATTGCTTGAAATTGAGAGCAGGTGTGATGGAGCCCAACTCGTTACGAGGAGGCGAGGGCGATGGAGCCCTAATGGCACGAGTCTTTGGAAAGAGTGAAGAGGAATTGTCCTTGGCAAGGGATCATATGTGGATGGAGGAGGTGTTGGCCGTGGGATGGAGAGTTATAGGATGAAGGGGTGAAATCACTTGTTTACGAAGTCTCATCTTCGACCATGACCGGGGAACCATTCGCCTCAAGCGTTACACGAACTCCATGGCGGCGGAGAGCATTGATGAGCGGGGTCAGTTTGTTCTTCATGAATCTTATGGGCGTTTTCCAAAGCCGGGACTAACTCTTCCTTCCTAATCATCGGATTTCTTGTATCCTTACGCTTTACGCCAAATCTGCCATCGGATCATTATCATCCCATTTAACCTTGGCGTCGATCGTGAACTTATCGGAGGGCGAGAGTTCAAAGCATTTCACCAAATCCGGCTTTGCCATGGCCACATGCTTGTTGCGGTCAAACCATCCATTCTCAACATTTGTTGCGACTAAATCATACGGCTTGTCGAGTACATTGAATTCACGAGTTTGAATCATAAAATTCAATCATGTTTACATTCGCGTTGTTTGGGAAATGATCATTGGCGGGGTTGAGATCAGAGGCGCTCGAGTTTGCCCTTCTTAATTAATCCACTGAATCGCCTTTCTCAAAGGCTGTACAGGTTGTCGGTCGTATGACCGTGAGTGCTGGTGGAAAGCACAATGCTTAGTGGTGTCAAAAGGGATTTTGGGATCCTTGGGCGATAGTTTCTCATGGGTTCGAGGAGACCTGCTCTAGCAAGCTATTTAAAACTTTGCTTAAGGGAACACCCAAATCCTCGGGATTCGAGATTTGGTCATTGACTTGGTCACCATTACGAACGGGGTTTGCCGGTTTTGGTCCATTGGGGCGCTCGAAGCTTGCCCGTTTCGATTAACCTTTGAACCGCTCTCTTCAAGACTATGCGGTTGTCGGTCGTGTGGCCATAATGATCATGGAAGGCGCGGTGCTTACTCATGTCGAGAGGTGCATTTGAGCTCCTTGGATGGTAGTCCTTGAGAGGCTCCAAAAGGCCTACCCTTACTAAGCCCTTGAAAATTAAGCCCGTGGGCATCCCAAGATCATCAGAACGTTCTCGTTGCCTTAAAAGACCACCATTTCTTGGTTGCTTTTGGGGGCCGTCAATTGTACACAATGCCTTCTTTCCTTTACCGGATGACGGAGCCGTGGTGGCAGGGTAAGGTTTATAGCGGCGAGACATGTTCGGACTCGTAGTCTTTTCCCGTGCACGAACCCTTTTGATGTAATCATCAATGTAATCGTCGAGATTCGACCTTTTGTAAACTTCATTCGTGTCGGATACACAAGATTGATATGGTGAGATGGCCCGAGTCGGCGATCGTCGATACTCTCGTTGCTAGGCTTTTCTTGTACCTTCTTAATTGGTTCTACCAATAATCCATTGGACGAGTCAATAGGAACATTAGGATTGCATGACCCGCCACAAGATTGGCATTAGCAAACGAAACCACGGTAGGAAGTACTCTGGTGGGAGGAATGACGGTCGAGCATTAAAAGCGTGACCGTAATCTTCCTCATAAGGCACAGCGATTCTGAAGATGAAGATATATGGCTCGTAATGGGTGGATACCGGGGAGCGGTGAAGTGCGGATCCGGAAAAGGCTGCTGAAAACATGAGGTTTGAGGCATCGTAACGATAGGATTGAATGTGTCTTGACCGCAGCGAGGAACATGGCTGCAAGGGAAATGTGTATCTTGTACTTGATGAGCGGAGCGGCTTGCGTAGCAGTAGGGTGGAGAATTTGATGAGGAGCATTTGACCTTGTCGGACTTCCCAAGCCGGAGGGCGGGAGTAGAAACGATGAAGTGGTGATAAAAGCACAGTGGCCCACGTGATCTTGCGGTATCATAGGGGCCGGTGTGCTTTGAGAATTGGAGGAAGCAAGGCGGCCCCCTCGAACCATGGAGCACAGAAGCAGCTGTCCCATTCCGAGATGGTGACCCGAACCGGGCGATGCGGTGAAGTAGTGGCGGCCCCTTCCAAGTGATGACCCGAACCGGGCCCGATGTTGTGAAGTAGTAAGCCCGGCCCCTTCCAGGCTGGGCGAAAGCCAGCGGCTCAATCTGGTGGTGAGACACGAGAGGCACCTGGCGGGTTGACCTAGATCGGGCTGTCGAGGAGTATCGAGCGGTAAGTGAGATGTCTTGAGCCGACCAATTCAGTTGATGGCCGGGCGGGCGAGGTTTTGGAGTAGCGGCCGGACCCATTCAAGGCGGCATTGAAACCCAAAGGTGGCAGGAGGTGCGGGGGAAGTTGACCAAGATCGATACGATGAGGCCGAGAGGCGAGGTGAGTGATAGGCTTGGGGATGCTTGGCCCATTAGTAGTTCCACACGAAAGGGGACGGGGCATTTGATGGTAGTTGGCATGCCGGGAGGGTAATTAGCTCAATCTTCGCATCAGCCGTAAAGGTTCCATTAGGAGTGGTGAACAATTGCTAGCCCACAGGTTACGATACTTTCCAATAAGCGGCGATGCTGAGCCTCTTGATTTTGTCTTATACGTTCCAACATACGATTCCAGCATTCGGCATTTTGCGGATTTTCGGGGTGTGGAGTTGTACGTCCCCCACCGTTCTCCTACTGAGTTGGTCATTACGAAACTTTGGTGAAGCGAAGGAGGAAACCGATGAAGTATCGACTTGAATGGCGAGGCTGAACAAACGATGACCGGGGTCTCGATCCAAACTTTGCTTCTTGTGGAAGGCCAAAGGGTGTGGTTCGGACTCGGGAAGCGAAACGAGGTTGGTGTTTGGGCTTAGGGCTCATGCAACATGCGATTATTTGTTCTTGTTTACTTAAAACATGTTTTATTAACCTAATCGGTTGGAAAAGATTGCTCTTCTTTTTCGCGAACTACTCGATTCTGGATCGGTGGGCCCCGTCACTACGTCTATAAGCCCCTCGTATTCCACAGTATTTCGACCTCCCGGGGTGGACGGCCCGGGCGAGGGTCCTATAGGGCAAGCGGGTCCCACCGACCGAAAAGAAAACGATCCTAAAAGTCGGCGGGTAATCGAGTCTTAACGAGCATTCGATGTAAATTACGGACAAGGCGACGTCAAAGTCAAGATCATGTCAGGAGCTCGACGAAAAAGTCGGCATGATTTGGGTGATAAATGTCCACAATTGATCTTGACTTGTCGTCGGTTAAGCCGTAATTGGGCATGGAATAATCATTAATCCTTGATGACTCGGTGTCATCTTTGGGAGTCGGTGTATAATTTGTGCCGGTCGAGCCAGAAGTCAAGGCGCCGGTCAATATCTTGGTCAAAGTCTGCGGCGGAAAACCGGCGGGACTTCGGCGATTAGGGTCCCGAAAGATATTGAGTCGGTATGCCGACAAAGGCTTGAAAGGAAAGGTCTATACACGAGACGGGGCATGACACGGACCCGGACTAAAAACCAACCGGGTCTCGGACAAAGTGTGTCACGGACAAGTGCATGGTCGACACGAGGCTCCATGGGATGTTTGGGTAGTCTGTGCTCATCAGAGGCGTAATAAGACCAAACGGACCGCGACAAGGATTTCCCGGGTTAGGGACGTAGTGTGCGGTGTAAGGTCACGTGCGCGTAGTGTGCAAGCGAGTCTATCTTCTTTTACGAGTAAAATAGAAATTTTTCATGTGTCTTAAAAAGTATGATGCATGATTTTTTTTTGAAAATTTTCTTCTTTTTTTTTTGAAAATCTTTTTTTTTTTGAAATTCTTTTTTTTTTTGAATTTTTTTTTTGAAAGTAAATGCACACATAAACACATAAACACATAATTCCGACGGTTAGGGACATTATTCCGACAGTCAAAATTTTGACTTTTCCGAGGCGGCCAAAAACAAACACGAAAATGTGCAAAAATCAACACACACAAAGCAAATGATTTTCAAATGTTGAGACGGAAGCTTTACCCTCAAAAGCTTTCCCTTTTTTTGAAAACAATGATACCGGTACGTGGGATTGTTAAAACACAATTTATCCCCGACTCGTGTTAGGAGGCGATAACGGGAAGTTTAATGGTTTCCACCAATATACCAAATATCATTTTTTTTTTAAGAAAAAGCTTATTTATCCCAGCGGAGTCGCCCTTTGTGATGATGTACCCATTTTTTTTGAAATCAAACGGGGTCGCCACGCCATTTTTATTTTAAGGGTCAAAACTTTGAAAAATGCCCGAGATCAGAGATTTGGGTTCGGAGGTCACGTTACGCGTCGGGAAGGACGTTAGTGTGCACCCGGAATGCCTCGTAAAACGAGTCTTCCAAACATTTGAAATCCTTTTTTTGTGTGTGTGTGTGTGTGTGTGTGTTTTGACCAAAATGAGTTGAAACTGAGAAAAACTAAAAATGGGGAACTCTTTATAAGACTTTGAACAATCCCCATGATTTTGGTATGATTTTTGGGTTGAGTCTTGGCACTCAAAAGATTTTTGGGAGTTGAAAAGCATTTCTGCCAGAATGAAAAAGGCAGTTGACACTTTACTTTGAAATGGACTTAAAGGCTTAAAAATCTCAAAATATGGGGAAAGTCCGAGAATGAAAGTTGTTCAAAACACCTTAAATAAGGTTTCTGTAAAAAAACTTTCCCATTTGGAGGTGATTTGTTGGACCAAAACCTTCTGGAAATCTCAGATGTGAAATCTGGATTTTCAGAGACTGATGATCTGACCTTTGAAAAATAATTTAAAAAAGGGAGTTTTACTCATGCAAAAAATAAAGTAAAAATATTTATGAAAATATATGGATGTTGGCTACAAAAAGTATTTTGTAGTCAACACCCAACTCCAAGTTCTTCTGTGTCCAAAAAATTAGACCATGGACAGAGGTCTCAGAGAAAGGCTACTGGACAGCAACTTCCTCTTGAAGAAAAGTGAGATTTAAAGGGGGTTTTGCATCCATGTTTGTCCCCATTTCCCTAGGCTTTGATTAGTGATCACTAAACATTTTAGCGGTGATCTACTATATCAAGCCATCCTTGGGGTTAGGACTTTAAGCATTTCATTTGCTTGGGAAAGGGAATTTTATCCTTTGAAAATGAGATTTTATGTATGAAAATGATTTTTAGGGTTTTGAAAATGTGTTTGCAAGTAAGTAAAAACACTTTGAAGGTAATGTTGATCCTTGTAGAGGATCATCCATGGAGATGAACTTCCATGGTGATCCTCTTGGATCTAAAGCAAGAAATGAACAAACTACATTTTGGAGTTTGAAAGTGCATGCATGGATGAGAGAGATTTAGGGTAGGGAGAGGGAGGTTATACCTATCTTCCCTTGTCTTTATGTTTGAATGGATTCAAGGCTTGAAAGTGTTTAGGGTTTGAATGTGTTTAGGGCTTGTGATTAGAGTTGGTCAAAGAGAAAACAAGTAGATAACAATTAAGTCCTCTATGTTTTCTCTCTAATCCTCCTCTTAAGGGGTGATTGAAGCTTGGGATTGTGTATGAATGGGAGTGATTTGAGAGTATTTGGAGTGAGTGGGATTTGGGAAAGATTCAAGAGAAAATGGTGGCAATCTAAGGATTCCCACTGTTTTCTCTCTATTTTTCGGGCCTTGAGGTCGTGCCTTTGCACATGAGTAAATTGTGTTGTGTAAACTGAGAGAGGAGGGTTCAATTTATAGGCTTCTGAAATTTCCAATTATGTCCGCGCGGATGGTTATGGAAGCGTGCACTGTTCATTAAATGCAGCTCCAGGCTTTGGACACAAGGAATATCTTTTGAAAATTCAAACTGGTTGTTGTTTTTCAGCTTACCAGATTCGGATTTTTCCAATTTCTTTTCTTTTTGAAATGCTTTCCTTGGTTTATCTTTAAATAGCAATGCCTACTTTAACCTTACTTTGTTAGAAAAGTTAGGAATAGTTAGAAATGTTAGGAATGTTAAAACTTTCGTTAATTTTCTAACGAAAATACTAACGACTCAAATTGGAGTACTTACACCCTGGTATACAGTCTCAGTCCGGCCGGACTTCCTTTGCAGACTTCAGAAATTGCCAGCAAGTCCCTCAAATTCCCAAAGTTTCACAAAACCCCCTGGATTTCAGTCTAAGTCCAGCCGAACTCCTACTGAAATTTCACCAATAAATAGGGAGGCTGTCAAAGTCATTTAGAATAACAAAAATTCACCCCTTTCACCAAGAAACTCACGGCCTAAACTGGTTCTCCCCCTTCCCGAGCCCGATTTTACCTCATTTTGTGTGAAAACTCCGTATTCCAATCAAATACGCCCTCCTCCACTCTGAAACACCTTTCCAAACTACTTTTCGTATCCCGTATACACCCCTCGAGCCAAAGGAGTCGACCCTAGCCATAGGTATAACTCCCTCTCTCTAATTTCTTATTTCGTCTCGGTTTACGAGCCAAAGGAGTCGACCCTAGCCATAGGTATCCTCTTCTCTTCCCGTAAGAGAAGTAATCACGGGTTAAAACGGCGTTCCGACCCCATTTCGTTTACTTTTTTGTCATTTACAACTCCGGATCGATCGATCCGTCGATCGTCATCTACTTTTCTGTCATTTACAAATCCGGACCGTTTGATCCGTCGAATGTCCTTTACATTTCATGCAACTTTACCATTCCGAGCCGTTTTGGCTCGTCGATCGTCATTTACAATTCCGAGTCATTTGGCTCGTCGATCGTCATTTACGATTCCGGATCGTTCGATTCCGTCGATACCGCATTTAAATACTCTCATTTACAAGTCCGACGCGTTTGGATCGTGATAGTATTTACTTTTCAAAGTCCGAGTCGCAACCCGATTCGTTGATCGCAAATCATTTAATACGTTTTTTCCCGTAAAAATCGTTAACAATGTAATGCCCGGTTCAAAACCGGAGTTCGTCCTTCGAACTCTCTTTCAAAAACTCGCGAAATGACGTTTGACATCCAAACGCTCATCTTCAAACTAAAAGCCGACTTTTGACATTCAAAATCATTTAATACGCTTTTTTCCGCAAAAATCGTTAACAATGACTCGCCCGGTTCAAAAAACCGGAGTTCGACCTTCGAACTCCTTTTCAAACCCAAAATCGACGTTTGCCACGCAAACGCTCATTTCAAACTCAAAACCGACATTGGTCATTCAAACTCTCGTCTTTTCAAATAAAGTCACCTAATCAGCGTTTGACATTCAAACCAAGATTAAGCTTGTCATTCAAGCCCCCATTTCAAAACACACACACACACGCACACGATTTTCGTGAAAGGTAGAAAGACTCGTCATACTAGGCGTTTCGGGTGATCTCGTAATACTCTTCCCGAAACGTAACGTGACCTCCGAACTTAACAATCTCTTGTACTCAAAAAGCTTTTTATTCGTTTTTGCTACCAATAAAAATGATCCCCTGTTTTCAAAAGCCTTTTCCTAAGTTTTTGCTACCAATAAAAACGACACCATTTTCACTAAAGCGGTTTCTCAACGTTTGGGCTCAAAATACAAAACCGTGTGGCGACTCCTCATTTCCTTCCCATGAAGCGAGGTCTCAAACACCAACCCTCCGCGAAAGACAACCGCGTTTCGCGCTCGCGCGAAATCCCGGGTAATTTCAATACCGCATTTAAATACTGTCATTTACAAGTCCGACCCGTTTGGATCGTGATAGTATTTACTTTTCAAAGTCCGAGTCGCAACCCAATTCGTCGATTGCATGTCATTTAATACGCTTTTTCCCGTAAAAATCGTTAACAATTTAATGCCCGGTTCAAAACCGGAGTTCGACCTTCGAACTCTCTTTCAAAACGCGCGAAATGACGTTTGGCATCCAAACGCTCATCTTCAAACTAAAAGCCGACTTTTGACATTCAAAATCATTTAATACGCTTTTTCTCGTAAAAATCGTTAACAATGACTCGCCCGGTTCAAAAACCGGAGTTCGACCTTCGAACTCCTTTTCAAACCCAAAATCGACGTTTGCCACGCAAACGCTCATTTCAAACTCAAAATCGACGTTTGTCATTCAAACGCTCGTCTTTTCAAACAAAGTCACCTAATCAACGTTTGACATTCAAACCAAGATTAAGTTTGTCATTCAAGCCCCCATTTCAAAACACACACACACATACACACATTATTTTCGAGAAAGGTAGAAAGACTCGTCATACGAGGCGTTTCGGGTGATCTCGTAATACTCTTCCCGAAACGTAACATGACCTCCGAACCTAACAATTTCTGGTACTCAAAAAGCTTTTTACTCATTTTTGCTACCAATAAAAATGATCCCCTGTTTTCAAAGCCTTTTCCTAAGTTTTTGCTACCAATAAAAACGACACCATTTTCACTAAATCCGTTTCTCAACGTTTGGGCTCAAAATACAAAACCGCGTGGCGACTCCTCATTTCCTTCCCATGAAGCGAGGTCTCAGACACCAACGATGGAATATAGAAGGACGTCTGAGACAGCCCCGGCACTCTGACAACCAAGTGACCCTCCTGAGCGGTCCGACAAGTCTGTAACTTCCAGTGGGGAACCCACCATCGCAAGTGATGCGTGCGGAGTGCAGCCATCCAGAGCTCCAGCTCAGCCTGATTGCCCCCAATCACCAGAGGATGTCGAGAGAAGGACCAAGCGTCACAAGACATTGGCACCTCAGGCATCATCTGCAGTCTCTCCCTTAACCACATGGTAAGCATAGCGGGACTCCCTCCCCACATGTATCGGCTACCGGTCGCCATCCGACCTATGCCCAGGAACGTCTCACCCAAGACCAACGGCACAATGTCTCCCCGCTCCGGCGCGCCTCACCGAGGTCCGGTGCACTGTGATGGCACACACCCGGGGACGTGAACGTGAACAGAGTAGCGATCGCGCACGAGCAAACGCGTCCCACGCAAAGACGTTCCCCTCGGCTCCGGCAAATCTATCGGGCGGTCCGAAATGTCAACATAATCGGTATTGATGTCGGCATCCCATATGCTTCTCCAGTAGAGATACCAAGCAAAGACACTAGCTTCTCAACGGTGGCCGTGCCACCGGCATACGGAAGAACTATCTCTGCTCCGCCTCGGTGTCCTCCTGCACGGCCCGGAAATCTTCGAACGTAGGAGTGATTTCGTTGTACGAGAAGTTGTACACATTCCTCCGTACATCCCAAAAACGAGCCGCTGCTCTCAAAAGATCCCAATCTGGCATGAGCTCCTTCAAAGCCCAAACAGATTTCATTCCGTAACAGCCTTCGAAAAACCCTTTGTTCTGCCTCGTGTGGTTCCGTACCCACGACTGAAAATTTTCCAGGTATCGCTCTTGCATCCGAGACGATAGCTTAGGAAAGGGAGCCATGACAGAAAGTGAAGAAAACCTTAAGAAGTGGAAAGAAATTCAGCTAACTGATCAGAGGTGAATGCGCAGTTCTTAACAAATTGCAAAGCTGAAACTGCAATTTAAAAGACTCTGGAAATTCACTCTCAGTCCGGCCGGACTCCCCTTGCAGTTGACTTAGTCAACTCTGCAGCCAGCTGCTCCTAAATTGGAAGCAATTCCAAACAACACCCTGTTCATGCCTTATGAATCTGCGTGCTGCCCCTGGTTTCATTTAACCAATGCCAACACCTCTTTCGCCTCGGGCTCGTGCAACAGTGCAATTAATTAATTATCAGTGCATATAGGCATAAATTTTGACCCGTTCAATTTTTTATGCATGTTTCATTTTATTTATTTTTGATTAACCTACTTCCTTATTTGCCGAAAATAACAGAAGGTGATCACAGAATAAATGTGCGAAGAACAGGTTCCGCTCCACGGGCGCCTTTTCAAATACAGTTCAAGTCAAATCGTTCCAGACGATACATACATTGTGTCTAAAAAAAGCAGTAAAGGAGGACTACTCCGAGTCCTGCTCGTCATCTTAGCACTCGATGCACTGCTCCGCAGCTGCCGGATCCGTCGCAAACAGATAATCCCCGAATTCCTCCAGGCGGGAATATGCAAAAGGCCTCCTCGGCGTCCGCAAACTCGAGGACTCTCCCCTCTCGTGCCCCGAGTGCGAAGGAGGATGAGCTCCAAACCCAGCCGTTCCGCCCGCGAACTTGTCAAATCCCTGTACAAAGTCCTCCCCACCAGCCGTGGGAGCAGGCGAACCTCTCGGCCTAGACAGCCTCGGCTCACGGACATCCACGCTCCTCCGGGAACTGCACCTCATGAACTCCACGAGCCTCCTAGCGTAGGCGGCCCACCCGTCCACCAGTCTCATAGCCTCGTTGTACGTACGGCCATACACCTGCGAACCAGGAAAGTCATCAAAAGGACAAGCAGAAAGTACAGATGCAACATTTGCAGAATGCTACTATCAAATGCAGAAAATCAAAAAAGGCACTCACCGAAGTGTTGGGGTCAACCCTGTACCGTGATCTCGGCTCATCCGGGAGCGGGATCACTAGCCGCCTGCGTGAACCGTCCAGCCCCTCGTACGCCAGCCTAGCGCGTGGGAGCGGGAGATCTCGGGGATATCTAGGGCCATCGCCCTCCCTGTGCTGCACCTGTGGGCTCCTCAGCCTCATCCTCAAGAAAGTCTCATAGTCGGCCCCCGCTATGATGTACTCGGTATAGAACACGCCCTGTCTATACCTCTCCAACTCATCCATCGGCATCAACAGAGGATGCTGCATGTGCATAGGAGGATCCATCGGCACCATCGAAAGTGACCCCGGGCCATGCTGACGGGTCACCCTCTCCCCCAGATACATAGCTTCGCAATGAAGTCCCACCAGGAGCTTTCGCCGCCGCGTAACCTCGCTAGCAACCTGAACCACGCCCATGTGGAACCGACTCCACCAGGTCAGCTGGATCCTCTCAGAGAACTCCCGGTTCAGGGCCTGGGACACCTCCTCGTATGTCAGTCGAGTGCCCACTCTCGGCCGAGACCGCCTTCTTCGCCCTCTTACGCCAAACTAGCATGGCAAGGAACAGGGTCTATGCGCCTCCCTAATGTCCCACTCTTTGCGGGTGAACACCTCATAGCACCAGACCTGTCAAGCAAATGGAAAGTTATGTCAGCTACAGAGCAGATACATACGAGTACATAAAAGAGACAAGGAAGAGAAAAAGACGTGAACTTACATCCAGAGCAAGCGAGAAACAGCTCAGAGAGTTCTCCTCTCCCCGCGAGAATCTGTCCAAGGAATGGTAGAGCTCATCCAGTCCAGCCTCCCCCCATGCATACCCCCTCACAGCATCCAAGTCTGTCAGCGACCCGAGCAGAGGAAAGTGACAGGATGTGTCGAAGTCGGGAACAAAGTCGCTGACAACGCGAACCAAATGAACCCTCGAGCCAGGCGCTCCGCGGTCATCCTCAAAGACCCAGCCAAATAATCTGCGATACCCACCTCCAGATGCCTCTCCATCGGCCTGTACCGAATGCCTAAGCCCCTGGCATCAGTAATATCAAAACCCAGGAGCTCCGACAACTGCCCCGGGGTATAACCATCCAACCACACCAGCGTGTTGCCATAGGTCGGCAACCCGGTGATAGCAGCAAAGTCAGTGGGAGTCACTGTCGCCTCCCCCCATCTGAAATGAAAAGTGTGGGTCGTATCCCACCAGTACTCGCTCAGAGCTACGTACATGGACCTGGCCCTCTGCGTCGCAGCTATCGCAGCTACCGCACTGATGAATCCATCCAATCCGGAGTCAAGCACCAGCTGCCGCGGACTCCTCTCTCCCTCTCAAGCAACGTCCTGGAATACCTCCCACAACGCTCTCACTGCCTCAAAGGCTCCCCGACTCTTCTGATTGTGGACGTCAACTATCCCTCGCCCCTGCAGGTGAACAAAGCAAGGATACGTTAAGCACAGAAGCAACGTCAACAGAATGCACGAACGCATGTCAAAAGGATGCAATGCAGATACGGTTCTCATTCATTTCCTAACACATATTCCCATCACTTCGAAAACTCCGTCGAATCCGGAACTTTCAAAACATTCCGAAAACTCCGTCGAATCCGGAACTTTCAAAGCACTTCGAAAACTCCGTCGAATCCGGAACTTTCAAAGCACTCCGAAAACTCCGTCGAAGTCGGAACTTTCAAATTCTTTCGAACATTTCGAAAATTTACTCCGTCCCGAATTAAAGCTACTTTAATTTTGGAAGATGCATCTAGACATGGAATTTTGCAACCAAAATTTTTATGTCATCTACCCATAGTGTCAATTGAACTACATCCTAGTCAATTTCGACAAAGGTTCATAGCAAAGTCAAAAGCCCCAATCCGGGCACCAAAATCCCTAATTCATTCCTAGTCAAATTTCTAACATTTAAAGAATGCACATTCTTAAAATTAATGGAATTTGAGGGAAGCTTACTTGTCTCTCGATCCCTCCTTTGGAGTTATGTTTGTCCCTAGCCGGGTAGAACTACGCCGGATTCAATGGATGAATGTTGGTTCGAATGGTCCGAACCAACCGCGTTCTTTTGTCATCGGTCCTTCCATGACGAGCCATTGGTTCCCAATCACCTTCCATAGCAATTTTCCTTCACAAATCTGAGCAAATCTCACAATTTGGGGTGAAAATTTTCTCTCCTCTCTCTCCTTCCTCGTCGGAAATGATGGTGGAAATGGTTTGGTTTGCGTCGGACTTGGAGCTGATTTGAATCTGGTCAAACTCAGTCCAAGTCCGACCGGACTCTTAGTGCAATTTAAAAGATTCCTTGCCACTTTGGCCCCTCATCTTTTCACAGTTCCAATTTTACCCCTTTTGGCCTCCAAAAGTGTAAAATTTCCCCCAGTTAGACATTTCTAACACCCCATCCCCCGAGGATAAATTCCCAGTTAGTTTTCACTAACGCTCGTCTCCAGACGTTAAATTCTCAGTTAGTTTTCACTAACGCTCGTCTCCAGACGTTAAATTCTCAGTTAGTTTTCACTAACGCTCGTCTCCAGACGTTAAATTCCCAGTCGACGTTTGACATTCAAACGCTCGCGTTCTTCTCCAGACGTTAAATTCTTAGTTACTTTTCACTAACGCTCGTCTCCAGACGTTAAATTCTCAGTTAGTTTTCACTAATGCTCGTCTCCAGACGTTAAATTCCCAGTCGACGTTTGACATTCAAACGCTCGCGTCCGTCTCCAGACGTTAAATCCCAGTTGACGTTTGACATTCAAACGCTCAATCATGTCCCCTGACATTCCAGTTACAATTCCGTCTCCCGACGTCAAAAATTTTATTGGTTTTCACCAATGTTCACTATCCCCGGCCGCCAGTCGTAAGCCCGATCGTTCCACCTCAGCGGCCATCAAGGTAAGCCCGCACAACAATCCCTCTTCGGCCATCAAGGTAAACCCGAATGCTTATCCCCAGCATGATTCTAAAGAATAAACGTCGATCCTTCCGAGTTGTTAATAACGCCAGTTTAACACAACCATTCCCATCATTGCCAATTCTATCCCCAAAGCAGGATAAACCTCGGCAAGCCAACGTAAGCTCCAAGATTCCAAGGCACGAACGCCTTCGTCTCAGGATAAACGTATCCTCGTAACTACGGTTTGAGGCGCCACACGCCCTCGTATGCTTCACCAACTCCGGTTTGAGGCGCCACACGCCCTCGTATGCTTCACCAACTCCGGTTTGAGGTGCCACACGCCCTCGTATGATCCTCGTAACTCCGGTTTGAGGCGCCACACGCCCTCGTATGTTCCACCATCCCGGTCTGAGGCGCCACACGCCCTCAAAGGTTTCAGAAGTCCCAGGTTCAGACGCCTCACAATAGTCTCCATTCAGGTTCCGGTACCTCGCAATGGTCTCATTCAGGTTTAGACGCCTCCCAACAGTCTTGCTCAGGTCAAGGTCCCCGCGCGCGGATCCTTTCACCTTCGAACTACGATCGACTTGATTCCCGCTCGGGATACGTAGGAATCCTTTCGCTAAGTGTCCAGCCAGCTGACCGCCCAGGTCTCTTCCAAAGTAAGGCATCCCGATTTGGATCCTTATCTTTTTTCAACGACCCCACCTCCTTCGGAGGAGACGTCGCTGAGGGGCTAACTGTAAGTACCCAAATCCGGATCGTCAAAATCCGTCAGAAAGTTAACCGAAATTCGTTAACTGGCCTGCTCCAGGTTAACCGGAACTCGTTAACTCCCCGTTGCCATGCCAACTAGACGTCCCGGGACTGCCCCGTGCATCCCAACGTCGAAACATACTTAACACACGTCATCGCACATGAAAGTATGACTTTTCCTGAAAAACACACTTTTCAGGGGCGTTTCAGACATTTTCCGGACTGTTATTTTAAAAAACGGACAAAACCGGGACTCGGGAATGAACTCCCACATGGCTGGTGACTCATGGGACGCGTGGAAAGCATGCCACCTCCCTCTAGTCACCTTTCAATCAAAAATCAAGGCCAAAAGACTAAAATACCCCAGGTATACAGTCTCAGTCCGGCCGGACTTCCTTTGCAGACTTTAGAATTTGCCAGCAAGTCCCTCAAATTCCCAAAGTTTCACAAAACCCCCTGGATTTCAGTCTAAGTCTGGCTGGACTCCTACTGAAATTTCACCTATAAATAGAGAGGCTGTCAAAGCCATTTGAAACAACAAAATTTAACCCCTTTCACCAAGAAACTCACGGCCTAAACTGGTTCTCCCCCTTCCCGAGCTCGGTTTTACCTCGTTTTGCGTGAAAACTCCGTATTCCGATCAAATACGCCCTCTTCCACTCCGAAACAACGTTCCAAACTACTTTTCGTATCCCGTATACACCCCTCGAGCCAAAGGAGTCGACCCTAGCAATAGGTATAACTCCCTCTCTCTAATCTCTCGTTTCGTCTCGGTTTACGTGCCAGTCGCTACAACCATTTCGAACAACGTTATTGAAATGTAGACGCCTCCGTCTAACGGGGTCCGATACATTTTAGCCCCTCGATCCTCTTCTCTTCCCGTAAGAGAAGTAATCACGGGTTAAAACGGCGTTCCGACCCCGTTCCGTTTACTTTTTTGTCATTTACAACTCCGGATCGATCGATCCGTCGATACCGCATTTAAATACTGTCATTTACAAGTCCGACCCGTTTGGATCGTGATAGTATTTACTTTTCAAAGTCCGAGTCGCAACCCGATTCGTCGATTGCATGTCATTTAATACGCTTTTTCCCGTAAAAATCGTTAACAATGTAATGTCCGGTTCAAAACCGGAGTTCGACCTTCGAACTCTCTTTCAAAACGCGCGAAATGACGTTTGGCATCCAAACACTCATCTTCAAACTAAAAGCCGACATTTGACATTCAAAATCATTTAATACGCTTTTTCCCGTAAAATCATTAACAATGACTCGCCCGGTTCAAAAACCGGAGTTCGACCTTCGAACTCCTTTTCAAACCCAAAATCGACGTTTGCCACGCAAACGCTCATTTCAAACTCAAAACCGACGTTTGTCATTCAAACGCTCGTCTTTTCAAACAAAGTCACCTAATCAACGTTTGACATTCAAACCAAGATTAAGCTTGTCATTCAAGCCCCCATTTCAAAACACACACACACACGATTTTCGAGAAAGGTAGAAAGACTCGTCATACGAGGCGTTTCGGTGATCTCGTAATACTCTTCCCAAAACGTAACATGACCTCCGAACCTAACAATCTCCGGTACTCAAAAATCTTTTTACTCATTTTTGCTACCAATAAAAATGATCCCCTGTTTTCAAAGCCTTTTCCTAAGTTTTTGCTACCAATAAAAATGACACCATTTTCACTAAAGCCGTTTCTCAACGTTTGGGCTCAAAATATAAAACCGCGTGGCGACTCCTCATTTCCTTCCCATGAAGCGAGGTCTCAGACACCAACCCTCCGCGAAAGACAACCACGTTTCGCGTCCGCGCGAAATCTCGGGTAATTTCAGGTTCCCGCATATTTTTCAAAATTTGGGACCTTGAAGGCAGGATTAGGTGGTACATCTGTTATTCTTTGAGAGAAGGGACGAGTGGATCAGTTGTCATCATCTTCGTCGTCCTTCTTCCCCATTTCCATGTCGTCAATTCTCTTTTTCAAGAGTTGTAATTCTTTAGCATCAATTCCCTTCTCAGTGCTGGAATGAGTGCTTCGGTGGGAACTCCGGTGGTAACTACGATGGGACCTATCTCTTGGATGACCATTCACCCTACTGTGTTCCTCATCATTACGTTGATTATCTCCTCGTCTGGAAGGTGTCTTATCCTTCCTCGGCTCCATCTCTCAGTGGCCGAGGAACATCCTGTATGGTTGAGGGCTCCTCGGACTTGCATAATTTCTGGGCCGAGGGGAGTTATGCCGAGGGGGATGACCGTGATGAGGTGATAGGTTAAGACGAGAAGGGGATAAACGTCGTGCCAGTGACTGAGCCTTGCTCGCAAGTCGGCGGAATTTACCTCCTGCTCCTTAGAATTTATATGGCTTCTCAGGTCTACCACAGTCTTCTCGTTATCCTGATTGTTAGGCTGAGGACAAGGGGCATCTCAGAGGTTATGTTTAGGTGGTACAGCAGGCTCACGGGGAAGAGGATCTCGGCCCCGAGGAGGACTCCTCTGGCTATCTCGTCCCTCACCCTGAGTTTCCCTTCCACGAGAGTTGCCCGACCTCGAAGGCCTAATGAACTCGGCCATTGAGTTTTCTGGGTCTAATTGCAATAAAGCAGCCCGCGTCTCGTAAATTCTCTGCAAAGTCTCCATTTGTCGATGCAACAAGGTACGTCGGTCAACGGGCTGAGCGTTCTCAGCTCGTCCAACGTCGGCGTTCCTCGTCATCTTCTTGCTTGTAGCTCGTCTCCCTCGTGGACGAGTATGACGAGGAAGGTTGGTACCTGCCTCCTCGGCAGCTGGCTGTCCCATAGAGCGGAGAGTCATGCCGAGGGGCGGTATCCCGTCATTCAGAGGTGGAGGAGGAGGTAGCATTTCGTTGGTGGGAGGGATCTCGTCTCCCTGACCTCGGTTCTCCTCGTTAGTAATACTGATGGTTCTGCCATCCTCCATTGGGTTTCAAGAATTGGTGGTTCAAACAAAGTTCTTATCAAAATCGAACAGCAGAAACGGACAACAATTCTCAATGAAAAAAATTTTCCAGCAACAATTTTTTCCGGCCAAAATTGAAACAAGGTTCGAATGCCAACGACAAGCAGAATTCAATCGCGATTGTTTATGCACCAGATTTCCGGCCAAACTCTAATTTTCCAGGCGAAAAATTGCAGAATCCGGCTATTGAATAGCCTGATGATGCCAAACTGATGATGCCAAAAAGTCGAATCAGCCAAAATCCAAGCGATAGGTTGTACTCCGGCGATTGAATAGCCTGAAAATAAGATAGAAAACTTAAACTAAGCCGAGGCTTCACCGGCGAAGGCCCTCCGGCGTGAGAGTAAGTTCATAGTTTGTATATTGAGTAATCAAATTGACAGAGTTTCAAGTCAAAGAGATAACGTACCAAAATATGGTAATAATGGCTTGTATTAATAGTGATGGATAGGTAGAATTCATGTTGAACTTGGACTGTATAGAGATAAGATATAATCCTAGGAGGATTATATCTGTTGGAGAGTCCTTATTTTACTTGAATTGGTATAGGAGATTACAATCCTGATTATATTATAACTGCTTATTGTCCTTGTTGAAATAGAATTGCACAAGCTCACGCCGATATGCCGAGATGCAGATATTCCTTTCCTCGTCATACATAGCCTGGCCGGCATAAGATGAGCCAGGGAAGGGATAAAAGATAGCTGGAGAGCTATCACGATGGTTGATAGCCGAGAAGGCCTCCTCGTCGTCAAGGGAGCACCAGCTCGGCCTTGGAGGGAGGTCCACTTGTCGGTATTTGAGTTGGACCTTGATCACTCGCCTGTCGAGCCTTGGTCGGCTTCAGGGAATGCCGAGGTAGAGAGGTACGAGGAAGCCCAGTTTGCTCCTTGTATTATATGCAACTTGGTGGATTATGTTTAGGGCTCAATCCATTTGGGCCTTACCCGAACTAGCTTATATTCATACTTAGGTTTATACCGTTCATTATTCTTTTATCTAAAAAAGAGAAAGAATAATAATATTGTGTGTATATATTAAAAAACAGATTACATCATCAAAAAATGAATTAAATTTATACATAAATTTTATCAATATTCAAAATATTCTATTACAAGGTCGTGTTAAACGGACGAGTTTGTGGTAATTCTAAACCCGACCCATACTCGTCGGATTTTGAAAAACACTTTCTATTAAAATATTAAAAGGGGGACTTTTCAGGTTCCAAAATAATAAAAAACTAGTTTTACTCCGGTGTGATGCACGGATCATTACATGTTACTCTAAGACAGAAATTAAAGAAAACAATAAAAAAGTAAAATAGATTTATACATTATGAAAAACTTTCTTAAACACTATATTATCAGTACATAGATCAGATTGATAGGGCTTATCATCGTTACAAATCAATATTTTAAGACCATCAATTAGTTGCCATTTCAAACAAATCAAATCAAGGTACAAACTCCGTCTCACTTTAAATTATAAAATAGTAATTATTAATAAAGAAAACTAAATAGAAATATTATTTTTTTCATCTCAAATAAATACTTTAAAAAATATACTTCTATAAAAATTATATTATTAATTTCAAAAATAAATATTACTTTCGACTCAAAATGAATTACCAAAAAATAATACTACATTTTTTATCCAAAAAAATGAGCATTACTTCCTTCATCCCAATGAATATTTTAAAAATTAATACTAATTCATTCGCCTCTAAAATTAATGTTTGTAATGTAATGTTATATATTGAAACGAATGCATTAACATTACAAACATTAATTTTAGAGGGGAATGAAGGAGTATTAATTTTTAAAATATTCATTGGGATGAAGGAAGTAATGCTCATTTTTTTGGATAAAAAATGTAGTATTATTTTTTAGTTATTCATTTTGAGCCGAAAGTTATATTTATTTTTGAAATGAATAATATTATTTTTTATAGAAGTATATTTTTTAAAGTATTTATATGAGATGAAAAAAATAATATTTTTATTTAATTTTCTTTATTAATAATTACTAATATTATTTTGTAATTTAAAGTGGATCGAAATTGTTGTATGCCGATGGAATTCCATCGGTTGTGGGCCTTGTGGCCCTTGCTATCAAACCATGAAGTGAGTCTCATGCAGTATGGTATGCATGATCATGAAGTTGTTGTATGAAACAGTAAACAGATGGAATTGCATCGGTTGGGCCCTTTGGAATTGCATCGGTTGTGGACGTGCTATCAATCTGTTCAAAGCGAGTCTACCGACGATGTTGATCTAACAATAAACGATTTATTAATAATATTTTAACGATTTTTTTAAAATAATTTCATTTAGAAAATCTAAATTCCAAAATAACCCACATTTAAAACTATTTGAAAAAATGATCA
This sequence comes from Adenophora triphylla var. japonica, assembly GCA_022495995.1. Lineage (NCBI taxonomy): Eukaryota > Viridiplantae > Streptophyta > Magnoliopsida > Asterales > Campanulaceae > Adenophora > Adenophora triphylla. Next base: position 735,462 of record JAFEMH010000359.1, read on the forward strand.
ACTTTTTGAAACTTGCTAATTAATGTCATATATTGAAACGAATGCACTAACATTACAAACATCTACTATATATAATAGCAAAAGTTTTTCAAGCTCCTAGAAAACTCCAAGTGGCACAATATCATTGGCCAATCTTTCCATCATCTACCAATCACAATCATCCATTTAAAATTCAATTAGTAACTTTTAAAATTTATAGGGGTTGATTTTATACAATAAATTAGTTAAAAATGAAAATTGATTGAAGCACAAATAATTGTCTTACAAAAAGAGCAAAAGCAAAATGAAAAAAACTTTAATAATTAAGAAAGAAAAAAATCTAATGCACAAAAGAAAATCAATATCAATATAAAAACTTACGAAAAAATAAAATGAAAATAAAAAATGAAAATGAAAATTCTAATAATTAAAAAGTGAAAGAAACATTCACAAACCTAAAAGGAATAGAAAAAAGCAAGAAATAAAATCAAAATAAAGACGAAAATATATAAAATATAAGTTAAAATTAAAATTAAAATTAAAATCAAAATCAAAATAATAAACACAAACATAAATATAAAAAACAAATCATAATCAAAATAAGCCAAAAGAGATTATATAGAAGTCACTCACAAATTCGAAAAAAAAAGGAGTTTGTGAATCTACTATATATAATAGCAAAAGTTTTTCAAGCTCCTAGAAACTCTAAGTGGCACAATATCATTGGCCAATCTTTCCATCATCCACCAATCACAATTATCCATTTGAAATTCAATTAATAACTTTTAAAAATTATAGGGGTTGATTTTATACAATAAATTAGTTAAAAATAAAAATGGATTGAAGTACAAATAATTTTTTTAATTTTACTATAAAAATATAAATTAAACGTTCAATTAATGCTAACTATTACGTTAATTTAATTAATTTCCCTATGCCCCGTCGAGTATCGACGAGGCATATTGCTAATTTTTACTTTTCCTTTTGCTGATTTGTGAACATTGTTCTGTTATGTATAATACTACCTCCGTCCTAAAATGAATGTCCAAAAAATTTCAATTAGAAAGTGCATGATAGAGCTAATTTTTTAACTTTAAAGCGTAGCTCACCTAGCTCATCCAATTAAGCCTATTTTCAGTTAGATATGTGAATAAGAAAATTATACTTTTTTTTTATCTAACATCAGCAATGGTATGATTTTGTTATCGTTATTGTTTCGGTAGTATTCTGATCAATTGTATAAATTACAAATTTTCTGTATTCCTGAGTTTATCGTATAAAAAATATTTGTTTGTTTTTAATATATATATAGGTAAGCAAATCAATTTTGTTAGTATATAATTATACATTTATCCAATTAATTATTTGACTTAAAACATACTGTTATTTTAATATTTATATATATATAGGTAAGCACGTTGTCGAGGCGGTAACGTTGTTCGGAAAGAATGTTGGTAAGAATGTGTTGATACTGAGAATGATTATGTCACCTTCTGATACAACAAAATTTCTGATTAGGTTTCAACGGAGACAATTTCCGGTGACCGTTTCTTTTGCAATGACGATAAATAAAAGTCAGGGCCAGTCGCTCGCTCATGTTGGCCTTTTTCTTCCAAGACCAGTATTTAGTCATGGACAATTGTATGTTGCTTTTTCTAGACTAACTACAAGGAAATGACTTAAAGGGCTTATATGTAATAGTCATGAACAGTCAGATGACACGACTACAAATATTGTGTACAAAGAAGTTTTCGACAAGTTGTAATATATTACATAAAATTATCTCATTAATTTTTTCAATTATATTTACATTTAATTTTTACCTCAGTGTTTTATCCCCCGTCGGGGATCGACGGGTTACTCACTAGTTAATTTTAAAGGCGAATGAAGTAGTATTAATTTTTAAAATATTTATTGGGATAAAGGATGTAATGCTCATTTTTTTGGATAGAAAATATAGTACTATTATATTTTGATTATTCATTTTGAGTCGAAAGTAATATTTATTTTTGAAATGAATAATATAATTTTTTTATAGAAATATATTTTTTAAAGTATTTTTTTGAGATGAAAAAAATAATATTTTTATTTAATTTTTTTTATTTATAATTATTATTTTGTAATTTAAAGGGGAAGGAAGTTGTTGTTTGAAACAATAAAGTGATAAACCGATGGAATTGCATCGGTTGTGGCCCTTGCTATCAAACCATGAAGTGAGTCTCATGCAGTAAGGTATGTATGATCATGTAGTTGTATGAAACAATAAACCGATGGAATTGCGTCGGTTGTGACCCTTTAGAATTGCATCGGTTGTGGCCTTGCTATCAGTCTGTTCGAATTTCATCGGTTGTGACCCTTTGGAATTGCATCGATGGAATAACATTTTTTTCATATAAAATAGTAAATTGTAGACATCAATGAAAATGTTAAGAAAGTTGATGTTGTGCAATGTGCCATATGCCAAATGTATCAATATATCCACGTGTAAACAATGCAAAGAAACGGTTGTCAATTTAAGGTCAACTTAGATCGAATTTCGATACATTTGGTGCAAGTGGAGAACTTCCTATGCACTGCTCATTAACCGATCATATTTTTGCTCATTAATCGATCTTTTCAACCGATTGATTTTTTTTTTAATTATTTTTTTGCATCAACCGATTGTTTTTTTTATATATATAGAAGTTTATTTTTTAAAGTATTTATATGAAAAATATTATTTTTTACAAAAGAATACTACATCGCCTAAAAAATAAATTACTATCTTCTTCCCAATGAATATTTTATAAAATATTACTTCATTTAGTTGTTTTAAAAATTAATCATTATTATTACCACATAATTTCAAAAAAGATATTGATATATCTAATAAAGTCGTGAACATTAAAAATTGTGTTAAAAATTGAAAAATAAAATAAAATAGGGAATAGTATATAATATCCTTTCTCCGTCACAAAATAAATATCTTAAAATTCTCAAATTTACTAAAGCAAAATTTAGATTTATGTAGATATTCAATTTTTTTGACGGAGGAATACCAAGCCCAATAAAATAATTCAAAACTACAATGTCATATTTGCATTGGCATGGCAAATTACAAAACTGCCACACATGCTTCCCCTAGCTAATGACATTTTTGCCCTTTATTTTGAAAGCGACGTTTATGGGCTTGAAAGCTAGACTATCTTGCCAAAAATATGATCGGTTAATGACTTCAACATGCTGACCGATTTCCTAGCTGGCCGACCGATTCCTAGCTGACCGATTTCCTTGACCGATTGTAGAGTTATCGGTTGAGCCAATCTCTTTATATGAGCAGAAAAATGTAACATTAAGTTGATTAGTGCATTTCTTTTCCCATTGTTTATTTAATGGTTATTGTAAGTTTTTTGAAAAAAAAATGTAGTATTATTTTTTGGTTATTCATTTTTAGTCGAAAGTAATATTTATTTTTGAAATGAAGATTATAATTTTTTTATAGAAGTATATTTTTTAAAGTATTTATTTGAGATGAAAAAAATAATATTTCTATTTAGTTTTCTTTATTAATAATTATTATTTTATAATTTAAAGTGAGACGGAGTTTGTACCGGTGGTTTGTTTGGATCGGTTAAACACATTGGTTTTAGATCGGTTAAGGCCTAAATTGATTTGGTTTTGAATCGGTTAAGACCCTAAATTCCATTCTTGCCCAAATTTTTGCTTATTATTAATTTATAATTATTTATATATATACACAACATATTTGTCAAAAAATCATACGTGTCAATCAACCGGCCCTCCTTCTTCATGCAAACACCTTGCCAACAACCACGTCACCACCTTTCAAATCCCTTTATAAACACACACACAACACCCATAATGTTAGTGCATTCGTCTTAAAATATGATATTAAGATGACATTAATTTTTTAGACGAATAAGGTAGTTTTTTTTTTAAAATGTTCATTGAGACGAAGGAAGCCATATTCATTTTTTATTGACATAGAAAAAAATTCTACTTTTTAAGAAAAAAAATTCCTTCAATTCAATTTTAAAAATCTAAATCCCAAAATAACCCACATTTGAAACTATTTGCCAAAATAACAAACTTTTTGAATAATTTTTCCGGTTAAAATTGCAACACGGTGTAGCGAATTTAAATTTGCTCAATTTTATTTAACAGTCAGGATCGGTCAAGACAAGGCAAGGATCGGTCAAGGCAAGGGAAGCCAAGGATCGGTCAAGGCATAGATCGGTCAAGGGAGGCTAGGCAACGTCAAATTTCAAAGCAACGTCAAATTTCAAAGGAAGAAAATTTTAGACGTGGCCGGTTCGGTTAACCGACAGTTCACGGTTACCTAACCCGGCGGTTCCAAACCTTCCAAAATATCAACCGGAACCGACCCTGTTAACCACCTTAACCGATGACGGTTTACCGGTTATACCGGTTTTAACCGTTTTTAATTCTTTTTTTCTTTTTCAAATTAGGTTTTTAAAATAAAATTTTAACAAAATTATTTTTTGAAAAATTCAAGGCCACGCCCAAGGCCGGGCCAATTCTAGCAATGTCACGGCCGAATGATTATGCTAACCTTGGCCAAAGCCTCAATATATACCAAGGCAAGACCATTTCACTTTATTTTTCTATCGATGTGGGAATTGAGATATCCCTCCTTCTCCGCCTGCGTACACGGCCTTTTCCTGCGTGTGAACAACACGCGCCAATTTATCTCCCACTCATAGCTTGCCACGTCGACTTTTCTCAAAACATCTTCAATTTTGCCACGACGTGAAATTACTAAAATGCCCTTGACTTTTCTCCCATTCAATTTTGCAGACTTGGTTTGTGTTTGACCGATTGTGCTTTGGTTTGTGTTTGACCGATTGTGACTTGGTTTGTGTTTGACCGGTTTTAACAAATGAAGTAATATTTTATAAAATATTCATTGGGACGAAGATAGTAATTTATTTTTTTAGATGATGTAATATTCTTTTGTAAAAATGAATGTTTATAATATTAGTGTTTTCGTCTCAAAAAATCAAAAAATGAATATCAATAAATTATGTTAATATTTGTCGTTGATATTCAACTGAGCTAAGTTGAGCTTAATTAATTAATGGAATGGGATTGTCAATGGAAAAAAGTGAAGGAATGGAATTGTCAATGGAATTGAATTCCTTAAGGAATTGGAATGGAAAAAAACTGGTTAACCCCCTCCGTTTGGTTGGCACGGAATGGAATGAAATTGTCATTCAATTCATTGGCAAATCATGTTTGGTTTGAAAATACAAATTATAGGAATGGAATGAAAGCATATAAAATGACCAATTTACCCTTTAAAAAAAAAAATTTTTTTGGAGGGGGTGGGGGGGTAGGTAGGGGTATGCAAAATGAGTAAAAAAAATTTTTTTCGTGGGTGGGGGGTAGGGTGGGGGGTGGGGTGGGGTAGGCAGAAAAAAAATTAAAAAAAAAAATTTCGTGGGGGTGGGGGTAGGGGTGGGGGTAGGGGGTAGGGTGGGGGGGAGGGTAGGCAGAAAAAACAATTAAAAAAAAATTTTCGTGGGGGGTGGGGGGTGGGGGGGAGGGTGGGGGTAGGGTGGGGGGAGGGTATCGAGAAAAAAAAATTAAAAAAAAAAAATTCGTGGGGGGGGTGGGGGGGTGGGGGTGCGTAGGGGCTGGGTAGGGGCTGGGTAGGGGTGGGTAGGGTTTGGGGGTATTTTGGTCAAAAAAAAATTTTTTTTTTCCATTGCCCTAAGGAATTGAACTTTTCATCACTTTTGTGAAGGAAAGTTGAATTCCTTCATTTGAAGGAATTCAACTTTCCTTCGGAATTTTTTTTTAAAAATCCTTGAACCAAACAGGGGAAAGGAATGGAAAAGAGGGAGTTTTCCATTCCTTTCCCCCACTTTCCTTCCAACCAAACGCCACCTTATAGGTGGACACATTAACCCGGCTGTGACATTTGGGCTATTTTAATTTGGGTTACATGATAGCTCAGACATTGGGTGCTATTTGTGGCGTTGGGTTACTGAAGGCTTTCATGAACAACCGATCCAAACAATCGGTCAGAGCCACGGTCAGCCGCAGCCACAACCCACACAATACTACATTTTTTTTGATAACCGATTGTTTTCTTTTTCTAGCCGATTGTGTTTTTTATTTCTAACTAGTTGTTTTTTTTTTCTTTTTGCTTTTTGCTAACCGATTGTTTTTTTTCTAACTGATTGTTTTTTTTTTTGGCTTTTTACTAACCGATGGTTTTTTTTTTCTTTTTTGCTAACCGAGGGAGTATTTCTGTATAAGCCATTCTGACTTCTCCCTGTCCATTCCAAATTTTAACACATGGCGTAGATGTCAATAATGAAATTCACAAGCTGATATTTCTTAGCAATAATTGAGTCAATTAGACCCACACAATATGATAAAAATAAATTGGACATAAAATAATTTATTATAATTTTATTAATGATGTTAATGACAATATGACAGATCTAAAATCAATGCAAACAATAAAATATTAAGACCGAGAAAAAACAATGCACACAAAATGAAGTAAAAAACAATAAAATATCGAGACCGAGAAAAAACAATGTGCACAAAATAAGGTAAAAAACAATGATCTTAAATAACCCCACTCATGTTGGATTGTCGCCAAGAGATAAAAAGCAAGAACAAAAAAAATCCCACTTGTGCCTTGTTTACCGCTTAACCATAGGCGCCAAAAATGACACAATCGGTCAAGGCGGCAAGGGAAGCCAAGGATCGGTCAAGGCATGGATCGGTCAAGGCATGGTTTACCGATTACACCGGTTTTAACTGTTTTTTATTTTTTTTTCTTCTTTTTCAAATTAGGTTTTTAAAATAAATTTTTAACAAAATTATTTTTTAAAAAATCCAAGGTCACGGCTTTGGATGGGTTAACCAAGTCACATGCTTTGGATCGGTCAACCAATTTACTTGGTTTAGATCGGTCAGGAGGCATGCTTTGGATCGGTCAACCAGTTGAGTTGGTTTGCCAAAATTATATATATATAGAGAATATATAGAGATATATAGAGAGAGATAGCGATGTGGGATTAATTCCTTTTGTAACAAAATGTAAGGACATTGGTTGATTTAATCCCACATCGCTATCTCTCTCTCTATATCTCTATACATTCTCTATATATATAAAAGGAATTAATGTCCTGATTCAAATTTGCCACAACTTAAAAGAGTAATTACAAAAGTGCCACACAAATTTTGGCGAAATTTTTGGCGCTTTAACTGTTTATAGGATGACCTGCTTTAATATATAGTTAGATATTCATGAAAAGGGCAAACTTGCCAGAAACACCAATATTAGGAACCAAACTAATAAAAAATATTTATGAGGGACCATAGTGATAAATAAATAAATTAAAGTTGTTTAATTGTCTTAATTCTATAACAAAATTGTGTTATAATTATTAATATATTCTTATATTAAATGTTTAACACATATGACACTTATCTTTGAAAAGAAATAATTAATTAGTGGTATTACTGGTAAATAAATGTCAAATACAACTGTATTTTAATGATTTTTGCATTGAAATTAATGTGTGTTCTTATATATATATATATATATATATATATATATATATATATTGCTTATATTTAAGGTCGGAAGGAGTATTAATATTATTTTCTTGTTTAGAAACGTAACACTTATTTTGGAATAAAGGAAAAAAAGAAGAATGCGACAATTATCATAAACAAATAAAATACTCACTACCACCAAAAGAAATACCAACTGATGCTACCACAGAAGAATGTGCACAGGGCTGAATGAGTAGCTGAACTGTGAATACTCTGTCGTCTTCTTCGTTTGTCTCCTGCACATGCACCACACGTAAACTAAGTCGGGGGTGTCTCCGGCGTTACCCCTCCCGCGTGAGAATAAGTACAAGGTCTAGATAACAAGAAAGTATAAAGGAAACTTGAACATATATCTGCAGAAATGTACTTAGAGAGCTTACCCAATCCCATTTTTTCATTTTGTTTATATATTCCTTTAGGTCATGTGCAAGTTACATGCTCTTAGACACGTATCGATCATCCATTAAGAGTTCATGGGCACCCAAAAGCAAGTGGAAATGCCAAATTTTTACCTGACGGATAGCTCATCATCACAATAGATTATGTGGGCCCCAAACATAACGTCTTTAACAGCTTCTGGACTGTAGCTTTCGATCCTAATGTCGCCTACATACGGCAGCCATGATAAGGCGACAACCCTTGGTTGTCGCTGATATGAACATACTGATGCGGGATGCTTGCCTTGAGATTATACCATTTTCGTACAGTGATGGGCTCTAAAGGGTTTCTCACCGGGCCTTGTTTCCCGTCAGTACACTTAAAGAAGTCGCCAATTGCCCTTATCTATCTTGGGCCCATTATCATGACCTTTAATTCATAATTACCGTATTGGGCATCATATAATTTGACTGGGCCCAAATCTCTTTTTCATGATCATATCAATTCTATTACAAGGTCGTGTTAAACAAAACGAGTTTGTGGTAATTCTAAATCCGACTCATACTAGTCGAATTTTGAAAAACACTTTCTATTAAAATATTAAAAGGGGGACTTTTCAGATTAGAAATAATAAAAAATATTCATGAAAAGGGCAAACTTGCAAGAAACACCAATATTAGGAACCAAACTAATAAAAAATATTTATGAGGGACCATAGTGATAAATAAATAAATTAAAGTTGTTTAATTGTCTTAATTCTATAACAAAAAAGTGTTAGAGTTGGTCTTATAAAAAACTAGTTTTTTCTTAAGATAAGAAAAAACGTGTTTTCAAAATAAACGATGGCAATTTTGTAATTACTGGCAACCATGTTCAAAATAAACGGTGGCATTTTTGTAATTACTGGCAACCATGACCAGTGATTTCATACTGGCATTTTATAAACATGAAACTGACACTTTTTACACGGGCACTTTTAAATACATGAACTGGCACTCTTCACACTGGCACTCTGTTACACTAACACTGGTACTTTGTTACACTGATATTTTTGCTGGCTCTCAAAAATACAAGCACTGGCATTCAAAAATACATGGACTGACATTTGAAAACACATTTACTGGCACTCAAAAATGCATATACTGGCACTCAAAAATACTGATAATTATTTTTGCTGATATTCAAAAAAACATGAACTGGCATTCAAAAAAACATGGACTGGCATTCAAAATTACAAGAACTGGCATTCAAAAAATACATTGACGCTCGGTTACACACTTACTGACACTCTATTATACACTAACTGGCACTCCAAAATACATGGACTGGCACTCCAAAACACATACACTGGCATCTAATTACCCAGTCCACCAATGCATCAAATTCTCAAACTGGTACTCAAATACTTATAAACTGGCATTCAAAATTACATGAACTGGCATTGAAAAATACATGAACTGTCTGATTCAAATTCCCAAACAAAAACCAAACAAATGCAATTCCAATCACAAACGGGTACTCATTAATCAGACGGAGTTAGGGTCTGAAACAGAGTAGACGCCGTCTACTGATTTGGGTGGAATGGAAACGCTGATTTGGGTGGAGATGGTGAACGGTGAGGGGCGATTTGCGTATAGAGAGAGAGACTCTCTCTCTCTAAAACCGTTTAGTGAGAGAGAGGGCTGTAGAGAGAGAGGCCAGGTGAAGGCAAGGGAGACCGCCGGCGAATAGGTTTAGCGAGGGAGGGGCGGTGAAGACGCCATTGTTGTCGTTGGAGCCCCAAGACGATTCAGGGAGAGCTCCCTGTTATTGCGGTTGTTGTTGTTTCGGTTTAGGAGGGAGAGCTTGGTGGTCGCCGGTGTGTAGGTTGAGGGTAGGCTTGGCCGGAGAAGAAGACTGAGGTTGGAAGGAGATGATTTGGGGCGGCAACAATGGTGAAGAAACTTGGAGTTTCTGATTCTGCGTATAGAAAGAGGAGAATGTGTTTGCGTTTAGTGAGAGAGAGAATGAGCCGCCCCTTTTTTTAAAACACGTTTTTTGTTAAGTTAACAAAAAAACGCGTTTTTTATAAGTTTTTGGCAAAGTGTTATAATTATTAATATATTCTTATATTAAATGTTTAACACATATGCCACTTATCTTTGAAAATAAATAATTAATTAGTGGTATTACTGGTAAATAAATGTCAAATACAACTATATTTTAATAATTTTTGCATTGAAATTAATGTGTGTTCTTTTATATATATATATATATATATATATATAAATATATATATATATATATAGGTAGGTAGGTAGGTAGGTGCTCAAATGAGAACCATAACAAAATGAGAACCGTGAGAATCACTTGTTTACAGTAGATACTTAGTTACTGTATACATATACAGTCTACTGTATATGTATACAGTAGTTAAATATCTACTGTATACAAGTGTATAACCACACGTATACACTTGTATACAGTAGTTAAGTATCTACTGTATATGTATACAGTCTATTGTATATGTATATAGTAGCTAAATATCTACTGTATACAAGTGGTTCTCACGGTTCTCATTTTAAACGGTTCTCATTGAAGCGTGACCCTATATATATATATATATATATATATATATATATATATATATATATATATTGCTTATATTTGAGGCCGGAAGGAGTATTAATATTATTTTCTTGTTTAGAAACGCAACACTTATTTTGGAATAAAGGAAAAAAGAAGAATGCGACACTTATCATAAACAAATAAAATACTCACTACCACCAAAAGAAATGTATGTTTTTTTTTACAAAAATTATTTCTAAATGAATGTCTATTTTTTAAATAACATTGTCCTAAGTCTTATTTTTATTTTACCATTTTCGTTTCCACATTTCATCATGTATATACTTATAAAACTATTTGAACGTGAATGATAAGAATATTTATAATCTTTACACGGTTAAATTTAAATGAATACTCCCTTCGTTACATTTCAAACCAAACTTATTTTCATTTTCGTCAATCTTACCTTAAACGGGGCTGCTCAAAATGACAATTTTTTTTATATTTTATATTTAATTAGACCCACTTATTATACTCACAATAACAATTCACTTTCTATTCTTTTATTTTATTTTTCATACTTATAACATCTTTTATTACTCATTCTCTCTCCTACTTTTTTTTTAACTATTGTATCCAAAAAGTTGATACGATTTAAGAAAAGATGGAGAGACTATTTATTTTGGGATGTGATGACGCTAATATTCTCGGGGTCTCAATTAATAAGGATATCTTGTTGGTATATGATGTTTGTACCTATAACATAACAAATACAATAATCACCGTTCGAGAACAAGCCGAAGTTTAATACAGCTCAGACCCTCGGGTGTGAGAGTAACATCTCTGAAGGCTTAATAACTGAGAATAAGACTTGAAATTAGGGGTATTAGTGATTCGATTCAAACCGCAGTTTGAGATCGAATCGAACTAAACCATGCAATTTCGTTTGGTTTTCAAGTATCAATGGTTCGGTACGATCACAAATTTTGACAAACCACATGGTTCGGTTTGGTTTATGGTCTGACCCTTCCGCATCGAACCAAACCAAACTGCGGTTTGAGACCAAACCACATTACATAAACTAATCATGACCCCCGTTTTATATCTTATTTAATATTTTCGTATATTTATTAAAATTTACTGTTAGATCAATAAAAAAACACCTATATTACATGTACTATCGTCATTGCGACACATAAATAGCTAAGTTCTCTCCATGATCGAAGATTGTAAAGTGTTTTTCTTCCTTCGACCTAACTCTTTCTTCTTCTAGTCTATCTTTTCCTCCGACTTTTTCCTTAACACCCACATCTTTTACTCTTCCTCCGAAATCACGAAAAATTTAAACAAATATGAAAAATGAGTTGCGGTCTGAATCGTGGTATGAACCGTAGTCTAAATCATGGTCTGAATCACGATCTGAACCGCAGTATGAACCACATACTGTTTGAACCAAACCATAGCGGTTTGGTTTGGTTCGGTTTGAATTTTTTCATGGTTCGATTCGATTTGAAATTTTCCCAAACCGATGACAAGTGATTCGGTCCGTAAATTCCCCCGAACCGAACTAAATCGAACCATTTACACCCCTACTTGGAATGTCTTAGTATGTTGTGTGTTAGGGTTTATATAATGTGGCTTACAATGACTCTTTCATCTCTCTTGTTCATGGGGACAAATGTTGTATTTATAGTAAGAGAAAGTTGTTGATGATGTCAGCCCTGGAGGATACTGTAAGTACCCAAATCCGATTCGTAAAAATACATTAATTCGCACTTTTCAGATTAACGAGATTTTTCGGGACTGTCCGGATCATTCAAAATTAAAGTGTATTAAAAATACGTTAGAACACGTTAAAAATATTACTTTTCAAAAAATACGCGATTTTCGGGACTGTTCTGACATCTATTCAGACAGTTAATTAAAAAACTGTCAAAATCCAGACAAAAGACGAAGCAATACTAAAATGTTGGTTAACTTACCCAAAAAGTCTTCCCAGGGTTCAAATCAGGGTCAAATCACCTCAGAGTGTAAAATGACCAAAATGCCATTAGACTAAAGAATTGGTCGGCCGACCTGTTTTACATGTCAGACAACTCATAAATTTAAATGACCAAAATGCCCTCAGGCTGAAGAATAGGCCGGCCGGCCTGTTTTGCATATTTACAGCCTATAAATAGTAGCCTCAGATTTCAGTTTTCACCCCAACCATTTTACCCCACAGCCCCATTCTCTCCCATTTTTAGCATTCAAACCCGAAATTTCGGAGAGAGAAGTTGTCTCGATTTACGTGAAAACCCCATTTTCCCCACATAAAACCCTCAGTCAAGCACTCTCATATCCGACCCACAAACCCCAAGAAGATAGAGCCAAAACCAAACATTGGTAAATTTTCCTTCTAACCCTAAACTCTCATATTTACTTTTAAAGTCATTTTCATCTTTGTTCCCTACTGACTATTCAGTCATTTCATCTCATTTTCATAAAATGTAAACGTTATAGATATCCGGTCCGAGTCCGAAAATGACCCCTTCTCTATTACTTCTCTTATAAGTAATTTAGAGTTAAAAGTGGGAGATCCTGACTCGTTGATTGTCATTTTTATCTTAAAATGTCATTTACCGTCCAAATTATTTGATTTGTTGATCGTTATTTAAATAATGTCATTTACCGTCCAAATCATTTGATTTGTTGATAGTCATTTAAATAATGGCATTTACCGTCCAAATCATTTGATTTGTTGATCGTCATTTAAATACTGTCATTTACATTCCAAATCGTTTGATTTGTCGATCGTCGTTTCAATATCACATTTACTTTAAACGTCCAAGTCAAGAAATTGACTTGTCGATTGTCTTTTCATTATTGTCAAGGTACTATAAATATCTTCGTTTTTGAAGTATTTATTATTTTCATTTTATTAAAAATGGTAACGTTATAATGCCCAGTTTAAATCAAGAAATGATTCCTAAACTTCCTCTAAATTCATCTCCTTGGAATGAATGTTACGGAGTCGAATAAACGGAAGATCTTGATATAACATATTCCCACATATATATGTATATATCATGTCATCATTTCATCATCAAAATATCTATCATTTCAAACTGTTTCAAATACTGTGGAAAACTGTAGCCCATTGTCTGATACAATTGCACGAGGCACCCCAAATCGACACCAAATGTAGTCGTGGATGAAATTGATGGCATTTTCTTTTGTGACCATGGCTAGGGGTGTAGCTTCGATCCACTTAGTGAAGTAGTCAATGGCTACGATAACATATTTACAGTTTCCACGGGCGGGTGGGAAGGGTCCGATCAAATCTACCCCCCACATGTTGAACGGCTAGGTAGCGACTACAGGAGTTTGTTCGGTTGTAGGCATTCTTGGTAGGTCGGCAAATCTCTGGCATTTGTCACATTGCTGAACAAACTCACGAGCGTCCTCTCTTAGGTGAGGCCAATAGTAACCTAAAGTAAGCAATTTGTCGGCCAAAGTTCTGCCCCCGGGTGTCCACTACATACCCCACAATGAACTTCGTATAGAAGCTGAGTGACTTCCTCAGGGTGAACACACCTTAGTAATGGCTTTGTAAACGACCTTCTGAACAATGCGTCCTCGTGTATGACAAACCTTGGGGACTTCTTCTTGATTGTTCTAGCTTTATGTTCGTCAATAAGTAGCTATCCTGTTTCTATGTAGGCCCTCATCCATCGATCCAACACTTAGAGCTGTCAACCAAGCATAGAACCTGCACTCTTTCGTATGCTGGATGCTCTAAGTAGGAGATTGGCTCCTCATGTTGCTCGTCTGATGTGGCCAACTTGGAGAGTAGGTCGGCCAACTTGTTGTCTTCACGGCCTACTCTTTGAATCTCCCAGAACTCCAAGTCCCGGACCAACCTTTTCACTAGGTCGCAGTATTTGATTAGAACGAGATTGAGCACCTCATATTCTCCTTTGACCTGGTTCACGATCAGCTAAGAGTCACAATACGCAATGACTTTGGTCGCCCCAAAGCACTTGGCATATTCAATAGCAGCGATCAAGGCTTCATACTCGGCCTGGTTGTTGGAAGCCTCAAACTTGAACCTCAAAGCCTCCTCAAAGATTTTACCTGTCTCAGGCTCGATCAAAACTATCCCAGCCCCACTAACGGTTTTGGTCGCAGATCCATCTGCGTAGACCTTCCAGTAATCTTCGGGCAATCTTATTATGGGTTGGCTCGATGGTTCCTTCCCCTCATTTCTTTGTGGGACTGTGACCTTACCGTCCTTACTGGCGACCTACGTCTATTCCTTTCGTCTTCTTACTGTCTCCTTAAGGCTGACTCGGCTTCTTGCTCTTTTCGTTGGTCAAGCCTATCTCTTAGGTTGACACTGGGATCTATGGAGATGTGAGAGGGAGGAGGCATCTCGATCCTTGGTTGTTCAGCAGACGGTTTGGGACCTCCATTCTGTCTAGTACCTCCATTAGCTCGTCTATGGGAGGTAACGGAAGGAGCTGGCCGATGTGATCTTCTATCATCTTCAGGAGATTCCGGCATGTCGAGCAACTCCTCATGAACCTCTAACAAACTTTGGAGCAATCTAGCCCGCTCCATCAGTATATTTTTCCTGTTGGGGTGAGTAGTTGAGGGACATGGATTATCGCCTGCAACTGTTCGACCCACTTGGATTCGTTTTGGCTGCGGAACCTCTTCTTGTTCAGGCATAAGCCTCTTTTGCCTTCTATTATCCTGCAAGCTTGTGCCATCAACAACGCTATTGGAGCGGGTCACTCTTCTAGCATGGCATCTCGGTGGGGGAGAAGACAAATTGGTGTTACGATTTCCGGCACCAGCGTCCATGTTCCTACCGGCGTTGTCTTGTTCGTTTTCGGTGGAGGGGGTAGCGGTGTGCCCATCAGATACCATTGCTGCAGTTTGATTAGAATTTCAAGGTCAAATAAGCTTCGATCCCGACAATGGAACCAAACTGATGCTGCAAGGAACATGTTGATCAGCCTATGTCCAACAATTAGATTGATCTCCTGGCTTTGTTTGACCTGAAACCAATGAATACACGACTAGCCGGGGTGGTCTCCGGCTAATACCCTCCGACGTGAGAGTAATTTTCATGTGTTGTAACTTATAAATTGTATTGAAATCAATTGAACAACAAATAAGACATTACCTTTAAATGTTGGATGTTGTGAGGTATTTATAGACTCTGATAAGAGATCGTGTTGGCGTAGGATTGTATTGAATCCCGAAGATCATGGGGAGAATCGTGGACGTAACTGACTCCGTGATTGTAGGAAGCCGTTACGGAAAGAGTTCTAGTCATGCTACGTCTCTGTAGGTCGAGGTCGCCCGAGTAGATCAAGGTCGACCTAACTTTGTATTATAGCCAGATATAATTGGTACAAGAAGATGATCGTATGTCGGACAAAGCTAGGTCGGAACCAATGATGGTCGGACAATGAACTAGGTCAATTGATCTTTGTTGTTGGACCAAGAGCCTTATAATAACTGGGCCGGTCCACTTGATGACGTTGCTGTAATAATATCTGGATAATCGGGCTTCGTATGTTGGGATTAGCCCGTCACTTTTATTCCGTTCACTTACTTTAGTCTCACTTTGATTTTTATATATTTAAAATAATTATTATTTTTCTATGATTTCATTAAAATCCAATTATGCAATCTGAAAAAATGGTCTTGATATTATTTTTAATGGTGAAAAAATACCACATTTTAATATTAGATAAAGATAATTACAAAATTTAGATGTGTCAAATTTTAATTAAATTGACTAAAAATAAAAGTAAGTAAAAGTATCGTTTTGGAATATAAGTACACACCTGAATCCCAGAATGAGTATCACGCCTTAATTTTAATTTTATTGGTCGAAGTTGAATTTTGATAAAAAGTTATAAAAATTTAATTATCTTTATAATATTTTTAAAATGGTTATTGATGCATGAAGAGAAACACTAAAAAAATTTACGAAGATAAATAATTTATAAATTAAATGATGGTCAAAGCCCAACTTAATAAAAAGAATTAAAGTGCGACAATATAAAAAGAATTAAAGTGCGACAATAATACATTCATTTATTGGTCAAACGAATGTCACTTTGACCGATATTTAAATAAAAAATAGTGATTCTAATACAAATCTAAAATTTATTTTTAAAAGTATTATTAATTGTGATAAAATAATATTTTTTTTTATTTTTTATTAGATTATTTTTTTAATTTTTTTTTAAATATTGATTAAAGTTACATAAATTTGATCACTAGTCCCATTTGAGAGGGGACGGAGGAAGTAAGGACCATGTACTAAAAGGAGAAAGAGAAAAGGTTATCCATTGTAAATGGGGAAAGTATTTTCAGGTGTAGTGGCGAGTGCAATGCTCAACCTATAAGAAACTGCCGACATCACAAATAAAGTGAAAAAGGAAGAAAAAAAAAAAAAGAGATAAAGTTGATTTATCCGAACCGCTTTATATTAAAAAAAAAAAAAAAATTGTATCCGGGCAAGTTTAGTCATATTAAGCGAGTAATAATTATGATTATGATAAGTGGATCATATTATTTAAAAAATATTAAAAATTGTATATTTTCAGTTTTTACAATTTTAATTAGAATATACAAAGACGTCATTGAGATAAAGACTCATCGATCGACAGTATATATATGTGAGCTATTGAACGATTAAATAATATACAATCTAAAACTCAATTTTCAAAAGACAACCCCTTTAGTCAAAAATAAATAAATTATTACATAATTTAGAGATATTTTGATTACTATGAAATTCTATTGAACATCTTCATATCTTTAAGAAAAATACGTCCCCCAGGACACAATCGAGTGGTAAAGGAAGCAGCATTGTTGGGATTGCAAACTCAGCGTGGGGAGTTCGAATCTTGGCAGGAGCAGCTACCTCGGACATATCCCGCGGTTTACTTCCGCCAATCACTGAGGGGCCGATGACTGATGCCAGTTACTTAAGGACCGGTGGCCGGTAGTCCAGGATATAGTTCGACGAATCTGAACCTGAGTATAAAAAAAAAAAAGAACAAAAAACTTAATTTTCAAACCCGAAAAGGTAATTAAAATACTCCAATAGGAAGCAAGTGGACCCCACTTCCTTTCCAAAGAAATCTCTAAAAATGTCACAAAGAATTTGTGGCTCAGAATTCCCCGCCAATGCTGACGTGTCGCTCTCCCACCTCCTTAATACTTCAGAGAGAAAAAAAAAATCAAAGAGAATGAACGAAAGAAAGAACTCTCTCTCTCTCTCTCTCTCTCTCTCTCTTGGCTGCTCTACGTTACAAACCAAGACAACAAAGAACAGAGAAAAGACTAAATTTTGCAGAATAACAAACACACACTGTGTGAGAGATAATGGCAGAAGTACAGAGAGATCCGGCGATTAAGCTGTTCGGAAAGACGATTCAGTTGCTTCCTCATGAAGCTCTTCCGACCAAACCTTCAAACGTTGAACAACAACGGCGCCACCCTCTTACTTCACTGCACAAGGTACATAATTAAGTATATGTATTTGTATATAAGTATGTTTTGCAGTTTCAGATGCAGACGGAGATTAATTCATTGCTTTATTTATGATTTTAAGAGAGGCCCATTTCTCAGATATTCATAATTAAGTGAAATTGGGTTGATTTTATTGGATTTGCTTTTGTATTATTCTGAAATTAATGTGTTTTTCGAGAGTGAGATGGGGAGGGAAGAAATGGATTATTTGGGGAAATTAAGATTTTATTTTGATCCTTTTTAACACGGGATTTGACTTTGATATCAGAAGCCTTCACAAGAAGAACACATTGAGGCTCAAGGGGAAGATGCTTCCTCCAATCAGTGGGCAGAAAGGTCAATAGATCAGTCCACATCGTCAGGAATTAACGAGGACCCTAAAACCCCTAACGCAGATAACGAAATCTCTTCATCAAACACTAACAAAACTAACGATCCAAGTGAAATAAGCAACTCGGAAGAGAAGGCAGAACTGAAGAGGCCCGACAAATTACTTCCTTGCCCTCGATGCAATAGTATGGATACAAAATTCTGTTACTACAACAATTACAAAGCCAATCAGCCTCGTCATTTCTGTAAGAATTGTCAGAGATATTGGACTGCAGGCGGGACAATGAGAAATGTGCCAGTTGGTTCAGGACGGAGAAAAAATAAAAGCTCTTCTGCTTCTCATTGTGGGCACATAATAGTTTCTGAAGCTCTCCAAGCTGCTCGATCTGATGGTTTTCATCACCAATCTGTCCTCACTTTTGGCTCAGATCCTCCACTTTGTGATCAATCAATGGCTTCTGTATTGAATCTTGCTGAGAAATCTCAGCAAGAAAAGAAAAACAAGGATGATTGTGTGGCTGTTTCGTCTAGTGTTGCTTCAAACTTGACAGATAAGGGACATAATGGTCATTTGAATAATTTTCAGGGGTACCCTCTTCAAGTTCCTTGTTTTCCTGCTCCTCCATGGCCTTATCATTGGAACTCAGCTCAATATAGGTCTCCAATGGCACCATCGACACCTACTGGATTTGTTCCTCCGGGGTTTCCTATGTCATTTTACCCTTGGGGTTGTACTGTACCACCAGGCCCGTGGAGTATGCCGTGGTTAACCCCACAGAATCCTTTTCCCGAGCAATATATAGTTCCATCCATTCCAAGTTCACCATTAGGAAAGCATTCAAGGGATGGAAACTTGCTAACATCCTCAAATTCATCAAAAGAACCAAGTTCAGAGGGAAAAGACCAGGAGAAGGCTGTTTTGATTCCGAAGACTTTAAGAATAAACGATCCAAACAAAGCTGCTAAAAGCTCGATATGGTCAACTTTGGGGATCAAGAACGACAGTAGTAACTCAATCAAAGGGGGTATATTTAAGGCCTTTGAACCAAAGGGTAGTCAGAAAAATCACTTTAAAGAAAAATCTACGGTGTTGCATGCCAACCCTGCAGCTCTATCAAGATCACTTAACTTCCATGAGAGCTCCTAGCTAGGAGTACCGTTAACTTTTAACGATTCTCGTTTATTTTTTCTACCATGGTTGATTTCCCAAGGTTCTTGGATAGTTTACTGCGAATGATTATTGTACATATATAAGCTCTATACTAGCTAGTAGATGATAGAACAGTGAGGAAGGAAGAGATTTAGAAAAATAAAGATATTCTTGAATGTAAAACAAGTTCAAATGTTGTTGAATAAATGAATCTAAATCAAGAATTTCCCCCCAATTTCAATTTCTAGTTCTTGTGCGATACAATCTCTACATTTCAGAAGATTTTTTGATTTTATTCCTTTTGGATTTTGGCCATTACTCATTATTATAACACCTGCCTCACTATATCTTAGTGGAAATCTCCATCTCCAATATCTTTGGCTAAAGGGACCAACAATAAACAATTTTCTGTAGATTATAGAAGCTCGCGATAAGGAGTAGAATAGCTATGTTAAGGTTAAATTTTGATGGAATAGAAAAAAAAAAAAAAGCACTATGCTAATTAAGGTTAAAGAGGGGGGTCTCTGCATAATCGGGCTGGCCAATAATACGGTCATTCTTCAATCTCGTACGTTCATTTCGATCTCCATGATTCACATTAAGCCAGATTGACAAGCAGTACAACAATTCCTGCCACAAATTCTTTAAATAGTAAGGGTTGCCTTGCCTCTATGTTTTATCACACAATAACACTATTAATTGGATCAGAAACACAATTCATGGGTACATATTTGTCTATCTGATGGCACATCAAGTGAGTAATAAAGAAGACTAAAGTCCATAATGTAACATCTCTTGACAAAAGTCATGAGGGCCAAAGTTGAAATACATAAAAGAAAATGGGGGCAAAGTGGACAACACCCAAAAGAAAAGGAAAGGTTATGTGGGGTAGACATGTGGAGATAAACTTGAATCAGCTCAGAGAAGTCCAAGGACAAGGAACCAAAACAAAGTTGCCAAATAAAGGTAGGGAAAAAAATAAATAAAAGATTGGATAAAAGTTTTCCTTTTTTTCTTTCCCTTTTCCATTCTTTTTATGTTTCTTTCTATATTCTTTTTCCTTTAATTTCCATCAATTATTTAAATAACACACGTTCAAAATAAATCTGCATTATTAGATGAGCCTTATCTTTTCTTTTATTAGATTCTAATTCTACATAAATTATTAGTTTTTAGGAGGACAGTGAGTGAGGGAAGCAGATCCATTGCAAAAACTTGTTGATGCGTTGTAGTAATCGGTCATAATAATGTCACTGAACGGTATAAATCGAGAAACGAACGTGGATTATCCGGATAAGACCCAATGGATTGGACCTCAAATATAATTCATACAAGTTTCAAATACGACATATGGTGTGGGCCTTCATACCTATGCTCGTCAAGCATACTCGTCATTTTACACTATTTCGACCGAAACATAGCAGAGCGAACCAAATGACCAAGGAAACAATACTGATACATGCCGACAAGGCACACTCATATGCCGAGCAAGGCATCCATCAAAGCCGATTAGAGATTCATCAAAAGACGAGGAGACCTTCCTCGGTCATCATCCATGCAGAGAAATGGGTTTCCCAATCTTTGCTTCTCTCTTACTCGGCGTTCATCATGTCGACCAAGTTTTATATGTCGAGTAGCTTGCCTCCTAGGTACACGTGCAGAAGACAATTATCTAATTATACTTAAACAAAGATTGTGGGTAGTTATAATCCAACTAGAATTATAAACTTCTCTCACATAACTTTCTATTCCAATTGGGAGTCTACATCTTACACCTATAAATACAAGACATAATTCACATTATTTTGCTAACGCATCTTTTGACTCTCAACTTTTGTCAATTGATTTTCTCTCTTTATCACACGAATACTTACTTTCATGCCGAAGGGTGATTAATAGTACCTAGTTTACTTCATATGGATCTGTTAATCGAGATTCACGGCTAAGTACATCTATCGATTAACTAGGATTCCTACAAATATGGACGTATTCATATTCGTAATCGTTTAAGAATGATATGAATAAAATTATTTTAAAATGAAGATGAAAAGAAAAAGCATGAATTAAAAGATGAATATATATACGAGGTTGAGTTTCCAACCCCAAGAATTTGGGGGATTACTCACTAGCCATGACAATCTATATACTATATAAAAAGAGAAACATTTTATGCCCTCATATTAATCCATATCACTATTATGACATGGCATTATGTGATTCTCCCGGTCAATTATTTTATATTTAAATAAAGTGGTTAAATTTGGAAATATGTCAAGAATATTTTAGTCATTTACATTAATGGCATAAATGTAGATATTGGACATTGAAATCTACATCAATTGTTTTTTATTGGATGCCTTAATTAGGAATTTTTTTCCCCCAAATTATTTGACCTCAATTATATTATAATAAATTATTTTTAAAAAAAAAAATTGTTTACACCAAAATTTATAATTTTTTTCCTCTACAAATAGACACTAATTACATTTGATTCGGACACAGAAAAAAAATCCTCTCTCTTGAATATAAATCAAATATTTTATAATAATTTTTTTTAAAAATTTTTTCCACCTAAAATCATTAAAAAAATTCCTCCAAAAATAGATATTACTTTCATTTGATTCGGACAAAAAAAAATTCATTTTCTTTGAAGTGCATGTCAATATTCTAAAAAATAAATGTTGTATAAATTAAATAGGTAGTTTGAAAAAGGGAGAGGAAGAAGTGAGTTGGGTTTGATGAGGGAGTGTAGTGTTTGGGAAAAAAAATCATTTAACACATTGTTAGTTATTTTTGGATTTTGATTTTTCTTCTCAAAATTAAATAAGTTAAATTGAAAAAGAATATTATAATTTTGTTCTTGACGAGTTAATGTAAACAAATATGATATTTATTTTTAAAAATCCTCATTTTTTAATATAAATAAAATATTTTATAATAAAATATTTTTTTTAATTTTTTCACCAAAAATCATAAAAAAAAAATTCTTCCAAAAATAGAGAATACTTTCATTTGATTTGGACACAAAAAAGAAATTCTCTTCTTTGAAGTGCATGTCAATATTCTAAAAAATAAAGATAGTATGAATTGATATTTTGAAAAAGGAAGAGGAAGAAGTGGGTTCGATTTGATGAGGGAGTGGTTTGTTTGGGGAAAAAAAATTCATTTAACACAAATGTTAGTTTTTAAGAATTTGATTTTTCTTCTCAAAATTAAATAAGTTAAATTGAAAATGAATATTATAATTATGTTCATGATGAGTTAATGTAAACAAATATGATATTTATTTATTATTACTATTATTCGTATACTAATAAATGATACTCCATTCGTCCCACTTCAAGGGTCCTACTTTCCCTTTTGGTCCGTCCCACTTCAAGAGTCCCTTTCATAAATGGCATGTTTTGAATATATTTATACCCTTATAATTTAAATATATCGATTCAATATTTCTCACAATATCCAACGTAACGGTAGGGTTTTTTTTTTTTGAAATAAAAAAAATCATATTATTAACGACAATAATAAATGTTTAGAATTCGACTATTCAAGTACGTTGGAAGTTTGACCTATCTATATAATATATTAAAAGACAAGCATTTAGAGCCCTCACATTAAGCCATGTCAATACTATGACATGGCATTATGTAATTCTTCCATTGGTCAATTATTTCCTATATAAATCAAGTGGTTAAATTTGGAAATCTGTCAAGGGTATTTTAGTCATTTACGTTCATGGCATAAATGTAGATATTAGACATTAAAATCAACACCAATTGCTTTTGATTGGATGCCTTAATTTACAAATTTTTTCCCCCAAATTCTTTGACCTCAATTATTTTATAATAAATTAATTAAAAAAAAATTGTTTACACCAAAATTCCTATTTTTTTTCCTCTACAAATAGAGACTAATTTTATTTGATTCGGACACAGAAAAAGAAATCCTCTTTCTTGAATATAAATCAAATATTTTATAATAAATTATTTTTTTTATTTTTTAAACCTAAAATCATTAAAAAATTTCTCCAAAAATAGATATTACTTTCATTTGATTCGGTCAAAAAAAAATCTTCTTCTTTGAAGTGCATGTCAATATTCTAAAAAATAAATGTAGTATAAATAGGTAGTTTGAAAGAGGGAGAGGAAGAAGTGGGTTGGGTTTGATGACGGAGTCTAGTGTTTGAGAAAAAATAAATTCATTAAACATATTGTTAGTTATTTTTGAATTTTGATTTTTCTTCTCAAAATTAAATATGTTAAATTGAAAAAGAATATTATAATTTTGTTCATGATGAATTAATGTAATCAAATATGATATTTATTTAAAAAATCCTCTTTTTTTAATATAAATAAAATATTTTATAATAATTTTTTTTTTAATTTTTTTCACCAAAAATCATAAAAAAAATTCTTCAAAAAATAGAGACTACTTTCATTCGATTTGGACACAAAAAAAATTCTCTTCTTTGAAGTGCATGTCAATATTCTAAAAAATAAAGATAGTATGAATTGATATTTTGAAAGAGGGAGAGGAAGAAGTGGGTTATGTTTGATGAGGGAGTGGATTGTTTGGGGAATTTTTTTTTATTTAACACAAATGTTAGTTTTCTTAAGATTTTGATTTTTCTTCTCAAAATTAAATAAGTTAAATTGAAAATGAATATTATAATTATGTTTATGATTAGTTAATGTAAACAAATATGATATTTATTTATTATTACTATTATTCGTATACTAATAAATGATACTCACTCTGTCCCACTTCAAGGGTCCTACTTTTCCTTTTGATCCGTCTCACTTCAAGAGTCCCTTTCATAAATGGCATGTTTTGAATATATTTATACACTTATAATTTAAATATATTGATTCAATATTTCTCACAATATCCAACGTAACAGTAGGGTTTTATTTATTTTTTTGAAATAAAAAGAATCATATTATTAACGGCAATAATAAATGTTTAGAATTCGACTATTCAAGTACGTTGGAAGTTCGACCTAAATATTGGGGTTCACATTTACAAACGTTGTTTTAGAAATTATATCTGCCAACATATTGACATTTTGACTTATCAACTGCAAAGAAAAAGGAATAGTCCTACTAGCAAATTTTTGCAACACATAATCTTAACAAAATTTGACATTGGTAGATGTCACCCTTTGCAACGCTTGACTGCATGTACAACATGATGAAATATCGAGTTCCTAACCCTCTTCCACTCTTACAAGTCAGATTCAGCATTTTCAATCTATATAATATATTAAAAGACAAACATTTAGAGCCCTCACATTAAGTCATGTCACTATTATGACTTAGCATTATGTAATTCTCTCATTGGTCAATTATTTTCTATATAAATCATGTAAAATGGAAAACCTCCTTGCATTGTGTTCTTCTTTTTTATTCAGTTTTGGTAATGTTCACAGCTCTACGGTTTGCACTCTTTTTTTTTTCCGTTCATTTATTTTCACAGCTAGGGTTTTACCATTTTTGTTTCAGCCGCCTAAATATTTTGACTTCATTCTAGGTGATTTTATTTTATTTATAATCGTCTTTGAATCATATTGGTACATGGCCTAAAATGATTCAACCATAGACTCTACGGATGATGTATAGTTCAATTTTCTACTTCCGAACATGGTATTGAATCATGGAGTATGATCATGTTATAAATTGTCCACTCCAATTTATATAAGTTTAGGATTTCACATTGAATCATGGATTATGATCATGTTAAAAAATCGATGAACAAGTGTACACACATTTTTATTTTTATGATAAAAATAGATTTATGTGACCAAAATATGTTTGGCCATCCTAACACATATAGGCTAAATGGAGTTAGTTTGAATGTAGTAATGTAATTATCTGTGTGTACAGGATACTCTCTCTGTCCCAAAATGATCATCTCACTTTTTTATTGTTGAATATAAACCTAACATATTGTTTTCGTTTATTTAAATGAAATTACAGATTATAGCAAAATAAGTAATAATAAGTCTTAATATGTCCGTTGAATCTCGACGGGTTACCCACTAGTTATGATAACACAAGAATGAGAATATGACTTTAAAAATAAATAGAGAAGTAAGGGTACTTATTCAGGTATTATAGAAAACAATGACTAGAAAATAACTTTATTTTTTCAACTTCAGAATTTTTGAATAAAAGCAACAATCAATCTTCAAAATATTGAGAGTGATGATGTTTATTGGATAAATATTGCTAGAGTATGATTACAATAGAATCTCGATTTCTATATATGTGGAACTGATGAAAATTGTCTTATATATGGGTATTTGGATGAAAGTTGGGACTTCTCCAAAAGATATCTTGAATAGGTGCCAAAAAGGTGACTGCAAAAATCTGGCGTAACAGTAAATGCACGGCCGTGCGTTATTAATTGCACGGACGTGCAAGGCCTGCAGAATTTCCCTCTTTCCTTTTATGAATCAACACGGCCGCTCCAGCTTCAATGCTCGGCCGTGCAAGGCCTGTTTTGGGTTGTATCTTTATTTTCTCCACCAAAATGATCTCCCTTGCTTCCTTTTCATCCGTTCCACTTTGTGAGTCTTTTTTCAAGCTTGATTTCACACAAATAATGTCTTTAGGTCCCGTTTCAACCAAAAAATACCACCAAGCATAATATCCGCGAAATGTAATAAAATAAACTAATATTAACTAAAAATGAACTAAATTGAGCTAGTTTATGCTATAGAAATGATATAAAAAATGCTATAAATGTATATAAAATAACAATTTATCAACTTCCCCACACTAAACTTTTGCTAGTCCCCAAGCAAGTTTAAGAATAAGATATAGAAAAAATGGAGAAGCTTGTAAAGACAAATGAATAAAGTATGAAAAAGAAAGAAGTAAAAGATCCCCTCATCAGAAGCGTTTTATAAAGATTGTTGCCAAATCTCTTACTATCGATTGCTCCATACTTTTCATATTTAAATATTTCTAAACAAAGATTCTAAAAAGATATTATGAAGCAAACCAAAAAGATATAAGCCTATATATTATAAATAAAACCTACTAAGTATAAACATTTAGAAAGATTTAGTGATAAAAATGAATTTTTTGATTGAAAATGGATGGACTTTGGAAGAAAAGATTTTCTCAATTGCTTAGAAAATAAAGAAATAAGTTAAAAGCCTTTTTAAATGGGACGGATGAAATGATCCACTAATGGTAAGGATTAAATTTTTCCAACTTAGAAAATATCAGTTAATACTTAATTTGAATCAAAAGTGGAATCAGCTAATTTTACTGGAAGATCAAGGATAGAAAAATGAAAATCACCTTAAAAAGTGATAACGCCACAAGTTTTTAAATACTTTTTTTTTTTAAAAGTAACACATTGCATCTTTTTATTACAAAATCACACTCTACTAATGATTTATACATTTTAATTTTTGAGTGGAGGTGCTTTAACAAGATTCATACACTTTTTTATTTAACTAGCCTTGAAAGTGAAACGGGAAGGGAAATGATTTAAAAAGTGCATCAAGTGAAGAATTTTTAAAACGGAAATTAAAATCTAAGTCCCAAGTTGAACACTTCAAGTGAAACTTGTTGGACAAATTGCTAGGCTTCTCAAGAACTTAACGAAAAAAACTTGACAGAAAATGATAACGGAGATTGAAAACAAAAGAAATCAAGTCGAGTCTTGTATTTAATACAATCTCCGTAAGAAGTTATTGCCCCGCACAGGTGCTTACGGTTTATATGGCAATCTTCTAGTAAGATAAAACGACTTACAAGTAAATGATAGGAGCACTCCAAATCAATTACTCTAACGAACAACACTTTGTTTTGAACTTTGGACTTTGAAGGATTGAATGCAACAATATGCAATGATTTGGGTATGTTTTTCTATCTCTCTAGAGGGTAAAATGCTCAAAATGACTGTATGTGTAAATTGAAATTCGGAGGGGAAATATATAAAGAGAATCAAAGGGTTTGGTGGCTTTTCCCTTGAAAAGTCACAACTTTTCGGGTATAACAGCATTTGCACGGCCGTGTCCAATGAACTGCACGGCCGTGCAAGGCAATATGCACGGTCGAGTTCATGGCTCTGCACGGTCGAGTGGCAAGGCAAAGCACGGTGCACGGCCGTGTCCTAGACACTTGCACGGCCGTGCAGAAGCTTCTTCGGCACTAACGTCGACCACTTTAGCCACAACAAGTCCACACCAATTTTGGGACCAACCCAAAACACACTTTGACCCAATATTTAAGTTACAAATCATTTGTCATTAATTTCTCATTCACACGGAAATGGTTTTGAGACATTAAATGAGTTATATATAATCTACAACAAATGTAGATTACCATTTGTAACTAGTTCCGTTAACACATAACGAACTTCTGTTAGAAACTAGATCAACGTTAAGTTAAACTTAACTTTCCGTTATCCATTTCCAACAATCCCCCACATGAATGACAATTAATGCATGTATGCAAATTCGTCCAAAGTTCCGGCGAACTATTATTACATCGGGATAGATAGCTTGTGGCCTTGAATCTTCCCTAGTGAAATATTATCGGATATACTAGCCATTTGGTAGCGAGTCGCTTTGAACCAGTGACTGTCGGGTGTATACCAAGACAATAATACTCACATAATAACAGCTCTAACAATTGTTGTTCTCACGTTTTGTCCATTTTGGCCCTGGACCGTATCTCATTCATAAGCGTTCATTTAGAGGCGGCCTTATTACCTCTCGCTTTATATAGGTGATTCT
This sequence comes from Adenophora triphylla var. japonica, assembly GCA_022495995.1. Taxonomy (NCBI): domain Eukaryota; kingdom Viridiplantae; phylum Streptophyta; class Magnoliopsida; order Asterales; family Campanulaceae; genus Adenophora; species Adenophora triphylla. The sequence goes on from JAFEMH010000359.1 coordinate 763,745, forward strand.
CACTATAAGGAGTATCATGCACTACTCCACCCGTAGGTATAGAAATCATTAAAAGTTTTCTCAACTTATCCTCACCACTGCTGCATGTGCTAGTACTTGGACGTTCTGGGAATGAGTATTCAACATCTCTAGGTTAATAAACCGAGTTGTTGTTTCCAAGTAACTCTACTAGAACTTATAACTTGGTTGTCTCATTGAACCAAGGGCCTGGGATCTCCATTTCTCAAGGTTGAGTGTCCGCTATAAGTTCTTTTGTTGTGGGTTTTAAACCCATTCCCCTTAACAGTTTATACAGTTGATCTCTATTACTACCCTTAGGTAGACGGATCCGATTTTGACTTGTTTAGGCTTAGGTACTTCAACCTTGGCCAAACACCCCCACACTTTAAGGTATTTAAAACATGGCCTACGATTATGCCACATTTCATAGGGTGTTTTGTCAATACCTTTCTTGGGTATTTTATTAAGAACATAATTAGAAGTGAGTATTGCTTCCCCCCACAAGTTGTCGGGTAAGCCTGAACTGATCAAAAGCGCGTTCATCATTTCTTTGAGAGTACGGTTTTTGCGTTCAGCAACTCCATTAGATTGAGGGGTATATGGAGCCGTTGTTTGATGAATTATGCCGGATTCCCAACATAGTCCTTCAAACGGTGCTTCATATTCTCCACCTCTATCGCTTCTAATTTTCTTAATTTTCAAGTTAAGTTGATTCTCAACTTCTTTCTTATAAGTCTCAAAAGCCCCTAAGGCTTCATCCTTACTTCTTAAGAGATAAACATAGCAGTACTTAGTGCAATCATCTATAAATGTAATGAAGTACTTTTTGCCTCCTCGAGTTTGCACTAGTTTTAAATCACATATGTCGGTGTGAATTAACTCGAGAGGAGTCGTGTCTCTTTGTATGGCATTAAATGGTGACTTAGTCATTTTTGCCTCAACACAAACTTCGCACCTATTAGTCGAGTCGGATTTAGTCATTTGGATTAAATCTTGTCTCGCTAATTTCTTAATGGTGTCGAGGTTTACATGTCCTAATCTATCATGCCATAAATTAGAACTTTCCGACAAATAAACATAAGAAACACAACTTTTATTCATCGCACTTTGGCGGATCACAGTCATTACATTCATTTTAAAAAGGCCCTCCTCGAGGTAACCTTTTCCAAGAAACAAACCATTCTTGGTTAGTACAAATTTGTCGGATTCGAATACTAGTCTAAAACCGGCCTTACTAAGCAAAGCGCCGGACACCAAATTTTTACGGATGTCTGGAACATGCAGCACATCCAACAAGGTTACTTCTTTACTTGGAAGTCATCTTCAAAATCACGTTTCCAACGCCTTGAACATCGGAGGTCGCAGAATTTCCCATGTAAAGCTTTCTTCCGGAGATGGGAGTATAGGAGGAGAAACTTTCTTTGTTACCACAAATATGGCGGGTAGCACCGGTATCTATCCACCAAGCCTTTGGATTCCCCTCCAAGTTTGCAACGTTGGCCTCGAACACAACCGCTGCAAAGTCAAGGTCCATATGGTCAACATTGTTCGCCTCTTTCTTCGGGAGACGACAATCCCTTGACAAGTGGCCCGGTTTGCCACAATTATAGCACGACCCCTTGAACCTTTTAGAGGTCTTCTTCTTCCCTTTCTTAGCATTCCCGGCAGTTTCGGAATGCTTTCTCTTTGTGCCACTCGTGCTAGCCTCGGCGAGATTGACCTTAGTCTCCATCTTGCCTTTAGCAACTTTGGCCTCATTCATTCTATTGTTCTCTTCTATTTGAAGACGAACAACAATGTCTTCTAAGGACATCTCCTTGCGTTTATGCTTGAGATAGTTCTTGAAGTCCTTCCACGAAGGAGGCAACTTTTCAATGATAGAAGCCACCTTAAATGGATCATTCATGATCATCCCCTCGGCATCAAGCCCATGTAGAATGATTTGGAATTCATCTACTTGAGTTGTTACCGATTTGGAATCGACCATCATAAAGTCAAGATACTTACCGACGACAAATTTCTTTGACCCGGCATCCTCGATCTTGTACTTCCTTTCCAAAGTGTCCCACAACGCTTTGGCTAACTCAACTGTACTATACACATTGTATAGTGCATCGTCAAGTCCATTTAAGATATAATTCTTACAAAGAAAATTACCGTGAGACCAAGCCTCCTTTGCCATTTGCCTTTGGGGGTCCGGATCACCTTTTTCTACCGCCGGAGGATCTTCCTTTAAGAAGCGGTGCAAGCTTAGGGTGGTCAAGTAGAAGAGCATCTTCTGTTGCCATCTCTTGAAATCCACACCGGTGAATTTCGCGGGTTTCTCACCATGACTGATGTGATGAGTTGTAGGAGCGGGAGCAACATTGTTGAATGTAGTATCACCTTGCGGAGGAGGCGTCACATTCCCTTGACTAGATGAAGTGGTGTCTTTCTCGTTTGCCATCTCTTGAAGAAGCGTGAAATAACTTCTTACGATTGTTGGACAAATTGCTAGGCTTCTCAAGAACTTAACGAAAAAAACTTGACAGAAAATGATAACGGAGATTGAAAACAAAAGAAATCAAGTCGAGTCTTGTATTTAATACAATCTCCGTAAGAAGTTATTGCCCCGCACAGGTGCTTACGGTTTATATGGCAATCTTCTAGTAAGATAAAACGACTTACAAGTAAATGATAGGAGCACTCCAAATCAATTACTCTAACGAACAACACTTTGTTTTGAACTTTGGACTTTGAAGGATTGAATGCAACAATATGCAATGATTTGGGTATGTTTTTCTATCTCTCTAGAGGGTAAAATGCTCAAAATGACTGTATGTGTAAATTGAAATTCGGAGGGGAAATATATAAAGAGAATCAAAGGGTTTGGTGGCTTTTCCCTTGAAAAGTCACAACTTTTCGGGTATAACAGCATTTGCACGGCCGTGTCCAATGAACTGCACGGCCGTGCAAGGCAATATGCACGGTCGAGTTCATGGCTCTGCACGGTCGAGTGGCAAGGCAAGGCACGGTGCACGGCCGTGTCCTAGACACTTGCACGGCCGTGCAGAAGCTTCTTCACTCGCCGTCGGCCCTTTAGCCACAACAAGTCCACACCAATTTTGGGACCAACCCAAAACACACTTTGACCCAATATTTAAGTTACAAATCATTTGTCATTAATTTCTCATTCACACGGAAATGGTTTTGAGACATTAAATGAGTTATATATAATCTACAACAAATGTAGATTACCATTTGTAACTAGTTCCGTTAACACATAACGAACTTCTGTTAGAAACTAGATCAACGTTAAGTTAAACTTAACTTTCCGTTATCCATTTCCAACAAAACTTTCAAAAAAGAACTTTTTCTTAAAATCTTTTAAGCGAAAAAAATCCAACCAAGTGTCAAATGATTCAAGAATTTCATAAATCAAGAATGTTCTTCTAAGTACGTTTTATTAAATCTATATAAATTTATGATTTTTTTTTATCTATTTTCTAATATACCCTTAGGTTCCTTTTCTAAAATTTTCAAATGATAAAAGATCTGGATAATAAGGATAGAAAAAAGGTTTCCGAGACAACTAGTTGGCAATGAAAACAATATAATCATGGGAATTATATATATATATACATAAATATATATATATATATATATATATATATATATATATATATATATATATATATATATATATATATATATATATACATATATATATATATATATACATATATATATATATATATACATACATATATATATATATATATACATATATATATATATATATACATATATATACATACATATATATATATATATATACATACATATATATATACATATATATACATACATATATATATATATATATATACATATATATATACATACATACATATATATATATACATACATATATATACATACATACATATATATACATACATACATATATATACATACATACATATATATATATACATACATATATATATATATATATATATATATATATATATATACATATATATATATATATATATATTTGAAAAATATGTTCTAGATTAACAAGCAAATACTAAAAAGGAACGTGCAACTAATCTAAGATGCATACAAAAGAAATTATGCAACTAATTTAATGCATACATGAAATGCAACTAGCGGATATAATTCTCCCCCAAAATTAAAATGAACATTGTACTCATTGTTTCAAGTACAATATGAAAAACAAGATAAGTATGGAGTGGGAAAAAAAAAAGATGAACTCACAAATATGGTGGTGGAAAATCCGACAACTTCCCCTCTCATTCCATGAACATCCTCCCTCAACCCTTGGACATCTCCTATCAAACCATGTACTTCTCCACTTAAGTCGTTCACATCCATCCGTAAATCATTCACGTGGCCATATATTTCATTCAGTTGGCCAAACATTTGATTATTTTGGGTAAACATTTGTTGGAATTGCTGATAAAATTCGGGTGGAATGTTGTGTTGGGTGTTGAGCGGCTGGGGCTTGCTCCTGCTCTTCTTCATTTTCTAGACATGCTTGACCTGCTTCTTGGTTTAGGGCGTTAGGAAAAATCCAAGTATGTGATTGGTGAGTTTGACCAAAGGGTAGGTTATTATTTGGGAGTACAATGTAGGGTGTTTTTTCTGACCCCATCAACCAATAATACTCCCCATTCCCTTTTTTCGATATCATTTGCATAGTCCGTAGAGTCGAAATTTCTAACATTGTTGACCCACAGACTTCAACCCAATCTTCCGGTACTACAACTCCCAAGCGCTTAGCAAAGAGAGTGATTATCCCTCCCACGTGTATTCCTTCATTAAAACCCGGGGTAATTATATCACTTAACAACTCCACAAATAAATGGCTAATGTTAATTCCTCTATGAGCTTCAACAAAAGTCCATAACAAATAGAGTTCCTTTTTGTTGACCGTCCCCTTATCCTCTCTTGCAAAGATTGTGCAAGCATAAATTCATTTATGAGACGGAGGGTAGGGTGAACAATAGAGGAGGCCTTGGCCGATCTAGATTTGAATGTAGAGATTTCAGTTATTTTTTCCCAAAATGCATTTTCCCTAAACTCAATGGCATTGTTGGTTTCAAAGTTTGTGAAAGAGGGCAACCCAAGTATTTCATTGATTTGAAAGAAGGTAAGGCTACACTCTTGGCCTAATAGGCAGAAGTGGAGATATATCATTTGATATGGTTCCCCTGTAGTCCCACAAATTTCAGTTGTAAAATCTTTACTCAAAGTACACAAGAACTCGTATGTGAGCCTTTCATAGGTTTTCTCATGGAGAGAGTAAAACTCGATACACTCCTAACACACCATGTAATTTTCTTATATTAGAATGAATTCCTAGGGCTCTAAGGGCAAACAAATCTAAGAATTGGGTGGATCGCATACGCTTGGAGCGTAAGTTGGTGAACCTAGAAACCTCAGTTGGGTTTTTGAATTCGAAACCCAAATTGTTAAGAATTGGGTAAGATTAGGAGTTGAGGTTGAATCTTTTCTGGGTTTCTTGGATGGGTTACCGGGGTTTGAAGACTTTTCCTTCACTCTAGTAGCCATTATAATCAAGAATATTCAAGTCACAGCAAATGAAAAGAGGATTTGTATTACCCGAAATATTTGAGCAAAATTTATGCCAAAAACTTCGAATCTCTGTAATTCCCTGGTTGCGTAGCTTCAATTTGTCAAAAAGTTCCCTTCTTGAGCTTCAATTTCATGGAAGTCCGTCAAACTTGTGAACTTGGGTCAGAATTTAGGGCTTTTGGATTTTGGATTTTAGGGATGAATTGATGGGTTTTGATGGTTAGGGTAGTGTTTGGATTGAGATTTATAGTGGGAGATGGTTGTTTGGTCGGATTTAATGGAGGATTGAGAGGGTTTTGAAGGTGGGTGGGGCGTAGGTAGAGAGGGTTTGAGAGAGACGATGAGAAAGAAGAATAAAAAATGGGGAAGATGGAAAAAGACCCGTCTTTTGACTGATCGACTCGCCCTTAAAGACGAAGTGCAAGGTCAAACGTTGGCTTGTGCACGATAGCTCTTCACGGACGAACCAATGAATTTGCACGGTCGCTCCCATGTGCTTCAATCCGGATGAAATCCCTCTTTTAATTGCACGACCGAACGTTGTGAAGTGCACTACCGTGCATCCCCTGTTCATTTTTTTTGCCTACAAAATAAGGATTAGTAACAAAAATAAAAAAGAATAATAATATAAATGTTAAAATTAATAAAAGACGAAATAAAAATTATAATCCATCGGTTACCTTCCCGATGATGCTTGTTTAAAGTCGTTAGTTAGCTTGACCCCTTTCCTTTAATTAAAATGGATAATGAATGGTATTGTGATGACCTGTTATTTTTAACAACTCGCCATTGTATGCCTTTTGAAGTGATTGAGATTCTATGATCAATGCATACGCGCCATCCCGTACATGTTATTGATGGGATTAATTACATATAATCATTGCACGTACGTCATTTTGGCGTGCTTCCCCTATCTGATACCTTCATTTCTTTGGTGTTCTTATTCTTTGCTACATGATTAGCATTATGATAAAAAGAATAGTTGAACACATCATTATTATTAATTACTATAATCTAAAGATTCCTCATTTATAAGATATTTTTTAAATGAATCTTTAGATTGTGATTTTTCACCCTCCTTGTTCTCATCTTTAAGGGCGTTGATATTTTGGCAAGGGTTCTCGAGATTCGAGTTTTTCCTATCAAATTTAACCTTTTCGCTTCCAACATTTAGATAAAGAGTACCATTTTTTACATCAATTATTGCCCATGCGGTGGCTAGAAATGGTCTCCCTAAAATTATCGGAATTAGATGGTATTATTCTATCTCGAGTAGCACAAAGTCGACAGGGATATCAGATTCCCTATTCGACAAGGCATGTTGTCAATTATTCCAATTGGGTATATTGTAACAGAACATATGATGCTGAGAAAGAAATAGGAAGTATCATTTTACAAAATATATTTTAAACAAAAAAAAAAAAAACCATACTTATTCTCGCATGTTAAAAATGAGAAAATTATATTGTAACAGAACATATGATGCCGAGAAATAAATTAGAATTGTCATTTTGCATATATGTTTTAAATTTAATAACTTAAAAGAAATGAATTGAGAGTGATTTAAAAATTAGTGTGGATAGAAAATATTTAAATTAATTAGTTATAATTTAATTAATTGACTTAATTTAAAGAAGAAGGAATATTAAATGTTTATATTTAAGAAAAATTTAAAGCTTCACCATAAAAATAACAACAATGTGAAAGTATTTTAATAATTAAGGTTTTATGAAGGAAATCAAATAATTTATTTTCCAATTAAATTTAGCTTAAAATATCAATGAGCTAAATTTATTATATTAAGAAATCAAAATTATTAATTAGAACAAAGTTGAGTATAGTTTTCTAAATCTCATATGTAAACAAATTTAATAGCATAAGTACACCAAGTTCTTTTATGATTTCATCATAATTCAATATGAATCTAAAAATGAATTAAAACAATAACAAAGGAAAATTTGTTAGTTTAATAATAAAAGAACAAAACATCAAATAAGTTATTTTTCATGAACATATGATGCTGAGAAAGAAATATGAAGCATCATTTTACAAAATGTATTTTAAATAAAAAAAAAACATACTTATTCTTGCATGTTAAAATGATTTTTTTAAAAAACAGAACATTTGATGTTGATGTCGAGAAAGAAATTGAAATTATCATTTTGCAAATATTTTAAATTGAATAACTAAAAATAAATGAATTGACAGTAATTTAAAAATTAGTGTGGATATATAATATTTAAACTAATTAGTTATTACTTAGTTATTGACTTAATTCATGACAGAAGGAATATTAAATTTTTTTTTTAAGAAAAAAATTAAAAGCCTCACCATAAAAACAACAACAATATATGAAAAGTATTTTAACTTATCCATTCCAACGAAAAGTAAATATATACACTATTTTTAATTATTTCATTACTCAAATATCATTTAAACATAATTATATTGAAATTGTTGCAAGAAATAAAGAGAAAAGAAAAGGGAGAAAATAAAAAAATTAAGAGTGTGGTGCATACATGAAAAGAGGAGGATGGAGGAGAATTAAATACTAATAGAAAGGAGTAAAATTAGAATTGTCAATACGGACTGGCGGGGCGAGACAGTCCCAACCCACTAAAACACGCCACTAAGCGGGACGGGCTGGAATACGTCAACCCAACCCACCTTGGGTTGATGGCCAGGCGGGCCAATGCAATAAATGAAATTTTAAAAACATTACCTCAAAGAATGGACAATTCAACCGTAATTGTTGGATGTCAAATTGTCGATTCATATATTTGACCTAAATAGAGCAGAATGCTCAACTGGGATTGCAGTACTTTCATCAAATACTTGATAGGCTAGCCGAGTATCAGATCAATAGCACACTCTTGATTGCAAATTAACTACAAAACGAACTATAAACCGTCATTAAGTAGAATGATAAAACTCAAAAACACACTTTAATGAACAATTGAATCACAAATTCATTAGAAATATGAACTCACAGGTCGATAACAGAGACCCATTTGAGAGTAGAGTAAACTGAAGAGTTATATGAAAACTTTAGTAAAATTAGCCAAAATAGTTATATGAAGAGAATAAAGCGGCTGCATAACACAGAGAAAAAGCAATTAACTCTAAATTTCTATAACTCAAAAATTTAAAACAAGATCTCATACTTCAAGGCTGCGAGTAAATCACTCGAAAAGGTTGAGAACAAAGAAATCGAATCACTCTAATAGTGTGTCGGCGGCGATGGCGTTTGATCGATAGAGAGAAAGAGATTAGAGAGCGACGGCGAGGGCGGCGGGCGATGAAATTGAAATGGAACTGAAACAGTGAAAAGAAGGGATTAGAAAACCCTAGAAAAGGAAACGGGGTAAGAAAAAAAAAAAGGACGATGTCGTTTTTTAGTGGGCGCTGAAAAAATAAAGTGGGTTGGCCCGTCCCGCCCCAAAACCGTTTGGCCCGCACCCGTTTGGGCCCGTCCGAATTGGCCCACTTATATTTGGGTTAATAGTTTTAAAGGCCAAGTCACCCCTATTGAATGGAGGGGCGAGCTGACCCGACGGGATAAACCCAAATTGACGGCTATAAGTAAAATTGCATAAATTAATGAACACATGTTTAAAGTAATTAGTTATAACTTAATTAATTGATATAATAAATGAGGAATGGTGTCAGAAAGGGATTTTTGGAGGGATATTTTTCAATATGTTGTTGTTAAGTATTCAAAGATGATGTAATCGGTTGTTGTCTTAGTAATATTTAATAAATTTTTATGCACCCTCTTGTTATTGCAGAAAATATTATGGGTGTAAAATTTATTTTTATTTAATTATGAGTGTGTTTATATTGTGTGTGTATCCATGTCGACAGGGCAATTATGAGTTGTTTTGTGATGCTTTGAAATTCTTTTCACAAAATTATTCCATTTTTGGGCATTCCTTTTCTTTTCTACTTTTCCACTTTTCCTACCATAACTAGCAACCATTAGAATCCTTATTCTTTTTCCAAATTCACAACTATATAGTGCCTCTAGAATAATCTAACCAAAAGCTAATGTTCTACTATGTGCTGTCTATTTCTATATTTCGGGAGCATTCTTTCTTCTAGAATTAGGCGGGTGCAAGTGCACTCGTATGACTTTCATATATAAGAAGATCGAGCCCTCTAGGTGGGGCGATCGCGTCCTATCCCGTTCTGGGCCTGATTTGCATCAGATTCAACACATGGTTGTGAAATCCTGAAGGGTTAGGAGTAGGCAGTATAAATGCTCCATATTCCTGTTGTGAATATAGCCCTCCATAGCCCAAGCAAACCACAAGAATAATAATCGCACACAAACAAAGCACAAAAAATTAAAAGCACAGAAAAGACACAAGAAATTGTTAACCCAGTTCACCAATTTGATTGGCTACGTCCGAGGGCACTACCAAGCCAGTATAAATGCTCCATATCCCTGTTGTGAATATTAGTTGTTCACCAAACTCTAACCAAAATAATTGTGAATGATAGATATGGCTGTATTGACAGTTGCTTAGCAGTTGATTAGCAGTTGATTAGCAGTGTATATATATGTATGATTTATGTAATAAAGGGTCAAGGAAGTTATTCCTTTATGGTATCAGAGCATCCCTCCTCCGCCTACCCTCTTCCCGTTTTTCTGTCATAACCATCTTCTTTTTCTGTGTCGTGTTCTCCATGGCTCCTTCATCATCATTACATCCGGCTTTCACAGTCGGGAACATTAAGAATTGGATCCCTCTAATTCTTGAGCCTGAATCGGGAAAATATGTGTCATGGGCGGAATTGTTTCGAATCCATTGCAGGGTATTTGATGTTATCGATCATATTGTCGATCCTTCACCGGAAGACAAGGCCGCTACGGAGATCTCTGACAGAAAATTATGGGCGAAATTGGATTCCCTAGTTCTTCAATGGATCTATGGAACCATCTCCCCCGATTTACTTCAGACAACTCTTGAGCCAGCCTCGACGGCGAAGAAGACATGGGAACGTCTCGAGGGTATTTTCCGAGACAACAAAAATTCCTCAGAAGTCTTTGTCCAACTTGAGAATCAATTTTCTCAAGTTATGTTGGATGATTTTCCAGGAGTTTCGGCCTATTGCAAGGAATTAAAGAACCTTGCGGATCAATTGGCCAATGTTGATTCACCGGTTTCGAATAATAGGTTGGTTTTACAGGCTATCGCTGGGTTGAATGAAAGCTATGACAGTGTGGCGGCGATTATTCAGCAGAGTGACCCTCTTCCCACTTTCTATGAGGTTCGCTCGAAATTAGTAATGGAGGAATCTCGAAAAACAAAGCAAGCAACCATGGCGTCGATTGCAGCAAACTCAGCACTTCTTGCTGCCAGCGGTGATAGCGTTGAGGATAACAAGGACCAAACTGGAACCGGTGGCAATCATCAGCGTGGACACCGATCTGTTGGTGGCAGTGCAGGTCGCGGTAATCGCCGTTCTAGTGGGCAAGGTCATAATAGTAACCAGCGCAACAATGGTGGACGGCAACAGGATGGCAGCGGCGAAATCGGTGCTCCGCGTGGGTCGTGGTCGTGGGACTCCAAATCAATTTCATGGTCGTTCTTGGCAGCAACATGCTTCTCCATCTTGGTGGAATTATCAACCTAATTGGTCCCAGCCCCCTCCATGGGCAATTCCCCCATGCCCATACCCAACTAATGGTTGGGCCCGTCCACCATCACAAGGCCAACTAGGTGTTTTGGGCCAACGACCAGCCCAAGTGTATAATGTTGCTGGACCAGGTTCTTCGTCTGCATTTGTACCGACAGACATTGAAGCCGCCATGCATACTATGTCCTTGAACGTCCCTGATGATAATCAGTACATGGATACCGGTGCCACCTCTCATATGACGGGTTCTTCGGGTACGCTCTCGTCTTATTTTAATTTGAGTCATCACAATAAATTTATTACTGTCGGCGATGGTACCACTATTCCTATTTGTGGATATGGACAACAAACTCTTTCTCCTCCGTTTCCTCCACTTAAATTGTCTAATGTTCTTCATGCCCCTAAATTGATTAAAAATTTGATCTCCGTTCGTCAATTTACAACTGATAATAATGTTAGTGTTGAATTTGATCCTTTTGGATTTTCTGTGAAGGATATTCGAACGGGGGTTCGTTTAATGAGATGTGATAGCTCCGGGGATCTTTACCCAGTCACCAAAAACGCTGGCATCCCGTCCACCCCTACATCTACTTTTTCTGCGTTTAGTTCACGTTTATGGCATGATAGATTAGGTCATCCTGGAGCACCTGTTTTTCGCTCTCTTTGCAATAACAATTTAATTCCCTGTAAGGATTCTAATTTAAATGGTATTTGTGTTTCGTGTGTTCTTGGTAAACATGTCCGATTACCGTTTTATCCATCTACTTCTTCCACACTATTACCTTTTGATATTATACATAGTGACTTGTGGACCTCTCCGGTTTTAAGTACCTCGGGACATAAATACTATCTCCTTTGCCTGGATGACTATTCTAATTTTTTATGGACGTTTCCTGTTGGAAATAAGTCTCAGGTGCCAGATATTTTTCTCTCGTTTAGTAAACATGTAGCCACCCAGTTTGAACGTCAAATTAAATGTTTCCAATGTGATAATGGAAGGGAATTTGACAACAACACGTTCAAATCATTTTTTCGGGCTAATGGCATGAGTTTTCGGTTTTCTTGTCCACACACCTCTTCCCAAAATGGCAAGGCGGAACGGAAAATTCGAACAATTAACAATCTCGTTCGAACACTTCTTGCCCATTCTTCGATGCCGTCTTCTTTTTGGCATCATGCATTAGCTATGGCAACATATCTCCTAAATATTATCCCCATAAAAAGCCTTGGTCACGTCTCCTCCACCCAAGTCCTCTATCAACGTGACCCATCTTATTCTCACTTACGGGTTTTTGGGTGTTTGTGTTTTCCATTAATTCCCTCCACTTCTATACATAAACTTCAAACCCGCTCTACTCCGTGCGTTTTTTTGGGTTATCCTTCGGACCATAGGGGATATAAATGCTATGATCTTAACACACATAGGGTGATTCTTTCTCGTCATGTCGTATTTGAGGAGAAAATATTTCCATTTGCCTCGGCTAATAATTTACCCAATGCAAGCCGGGACTATTCCATTTTTGATCAGCCTGTTAATCCTCTATTCCATGGCTTGTGTGATCCTCCTACCCAAGCCCAATCCACACCTTCTTCGTGTCGGTCCGATATTGCTGGTGCCCCACTGGCCCAGCCAGAAACGACAGCACCTGGTGCCCCACTGGCCCAGGCAGATCCATCCCTTGCTCCTTCTCCTGTAGTGTCTGCCGCCACTCCCTCTGTCCAATCTTCTCATTCTCAGTCAATGACCACTAGGAGCATGCGTGGGATTGTGAAACCTCGACATCAATTCAACCTTCTTTCCACCACTCCTTCCCCGCTTCCTTCCAACCCTAAAACTGCGTTGTCCGATCCAAATTGGAAAGCCGCTATGGTTGATGAATTTGATGCTCTAATTAAAAATAAGACGTGGGAGCTTGTACCCCGTCCGTCTAATATTAATGTTATACGTTGCATGTGGATTTATTCTCATAAAAAGAATTCTGACGGATCTTTTGCAAGGTATAAGGCTCGTCTTGTAGGTGATGGCAGGTCTCAAAAGGTTGGTGTGGATTGTTCGTAGACTTTTAGTCCTGGGTTGTTAAGCCGGCGACGATTCGTACAGTTCTCAGTCTGGCTCTTGCACAGTCTTCGTCTATTCATCAGTTAGATGTCAAGAACGCTTTCCTCCATGGTCGATTACATGAGACAGTTTACATGAATCCGCCTCCAGGTTTCCATGATCAATCTCATCCCGACTATGTTTGCCTGTTGAAAAAATCTCTCTATGGCCTGAAGCAAGCTCCTCGGGCATGGTATAAGAGATTTGCAGATTTTGTTGCTACTATGGGATTCATACACAGTCGATCTGATCACTCTCTGTTTGTGTACACTAAGGGTTCTGATATGGCGTATTTGCTTCTTTATGTCGATGACATCATTCTTACTACCTCTTCTGACAAGCTTCTGGGTTTCTATTATGCGTACATTGGCGTCCGAATTTGCGATGAAGGACCTTGGGCGGTTGAATTATTTCTTGGGTATTTCTGTGACACACGAGCACGGGGGACTCTTTTTGTGTCAACAAAAATATGTCGAAGATATATTAAATCGGGCAGGCATGCTCGCTTGTAAGCCATCACTAACGCCTGTGGACACCAATGCCAAGCTCAGTGGCTCGGCAGGACCACCATTTGAGGATCCTACTTTTTATCGCGCAGTCCTAGCCCGGCTAAGCTAAACGGTATCTCACTTTTACTCGGCCCGACATCAGTTATGCAGTCCAACAAATATGTTTGCATATGCATGATCCACGACAGGAGCACATGGCTGCTCTAAAGCGGATTTTGAGGTATATTCGTGGGACAATAAATCTTGGATTGCATCTGTCGAAGTCATCTTGTACTTCGCTCACTGCTTATACTGATGCGGATTGGGGTGGGTGCCCGGATACTCGTCGTTCTACCTCGGGTTATTGTTTATTCTTGGGTAATAATTTGATTTCTTGGTCTTCTAAGCGCCAACCTACCCTTTCCCGATCGAGTGCCGAAGCTGAGTATAGAGGTGTTGCTAATGTTGTAGCCGAATCCTGTTGGATTCGGAATCTATTGCTTGAGTTACATGTTCCTCTTTCAAAGGCCACTTTGGTGTACTGCGACAATATAAGTGCTATTTATTTGTCAGTTAATCCAGTACAGCATCAACGAACCAAGCATATAGAGTTGGATATATTATTTGTTCGTGAGAAAGTGGAAAAGGGGGAAATACGTGTTCTTCATGTTCCGTCCCGATATCAATTAGCTGATATTTTCACTAAAGGGCTTCCGCGCGTACTTTTTAATGATTTTCGGGACAGTCTTAGCATACGGCCTCCTCCCGCTTCGACTGCGGGGGACTGATAGATATGGCTGTATTGACAGTTGCTTAGCAGTTGATTAGCAGTTGATTAGCAGTGTATATATATGTATGATTTATGTAATAAAGGGTCAAGGAAGTTATTCCTTTAGTGAAATACACATCACAGTTCAAAAATTTATCAGTTGTTTAAGCAAAATAACTGTAAAATACACATCAAAGTTATTTCACAAATAATGCATTAGGTTGAACAACTGTGAAAACCTATAAAACATTAATGTGAAATCGAATTCTCAGTTTATAACATAAATCAATACAGTTATAATATAAACCACTTCTATTTCATAATTATTTAAATAACTCTGAATAAAATTCATAATTATCTACATCAAAACTTGTGTCCAAGTTTAATGAGAAATATTAGTTGTTCACCAAACTCTAACCAAAATAACCGTGAAATACACATTACAGTTCAAAAATTTACACAAACATGTGAACTAAAATCACTAATTCAACTTCCCTAACAAATAAATCCAACCAAAACAATAAAAATCTCAAAAATTGGAACATGCGTTTTCCTCAAAAGCAACCAAACATGAATCTCGAACTAAACCAACAACTTGGGGTCGAATTAAACTTAGATTTTTCATTATTTATCATGGTCAACCCAAAGAAAACAAGAACAAAAATTTATGTAAATTTTTTAAAACTATTTTTGTCCACTTTTTTAACATGGACTTATTGACGAGTTTCGAAAATGTATGTTTTTATTAGTAAATTTCACCTCATATCAAGGTATTATTGGTAAAAATCCCTAAAAATTATTAGAGATGGCATCATAAATTTATCTTTTTATTATTTTTTATCTTATAGTAAAAATAATATTTTGTATTATTATTAATTATAATTATTTATCAATATATGATAACTTTTACATTCGTAACATGTCACAACTTAAAAAAAATCATCCAAATAAAAGCTTCAAACTTAAAGAAAAAAATTAAATCGTTAAATTTTGGAATTTTCGATATTGAATATATAATTTTAGGGTTTTTTGATAAAAGAATAATTTGATGTTTCTTTTTTTTTTGGTATGAATGTTTTTTTGAGAGAGTTTATGGTATTTTTCCCGAACTAGTATTGCACCCATGCTTTGCATGTTATAAGCAATATTTTGTTATATCAACATAATTTGTTTATGATGTTATATAACTATAATATCTTTATTATGAGTCCAAAATAATTTACACTAAAAATAATTTATAGTAAAAAGTTAAAAAGTATATATAGGTTATAATTATTTAACCAACACAATGAATATTATAGATTTTGGAAGCTTTTTGTATACACATATTTCGTGATATGAGGAACTTCAGTGATTATTTCAATAGAAATTGTTATTTTAAATTTTTTTTCCTTAAATGATTAAGCTATAAAAGTTGTAATGTATAAATTATGAGATTAAATCGTCGTTATTATTGAAATTTTTTATTTTTTTGTTGAATTTTTTGTCTTATAAGTCAATTATAAGAGAAGAAGTAGTTATAAAAGGTAAGTTGGTCTTATAATTCAACTATAAGAGTTGTAATGTGTAAATTATGAGATTAATTGGTTGTTACTATTGAAATTTTTTATTATTTTTTTTTTGAAAAAATTGTTTTATAAGTCAATTATAAGAGACGAAAAAGTTTTATAAGTCACTTATAAAAGATGAAATAATTTTATAAGTCAGTTATAAAAGGGCGAGGGATGTCTGTGAAATTTTAGATTTGATGCTGCTACATAGGATATAAATCTCGCCAGAGAGATTTTAGAGAAAGTGGCCCTTATTAATATAATAATAATAATTATTAATATTATTATTATTATTATATTATGAGCATGTATACAACTTAAAACACATCATTTTAAAGTGATGCACCACACACAGTTCTAAGAAAGATCTGTTTAAACACCTATCGGGCCTTGGCCAAGTGGTACAAAGGTGACTTTCCGAAGGGGAGGTCGTCGGTTCGAGTTCCCCCAAGGGGATTCTTGGGGCTTAATTTCCTACCTTGGTTTCAAGGTCCTTGGGAGCCCCCCGGGGCACATTCGTGCAGTTAAGGAAGCGGCATTGCTGGGCTTGTATCCTCAGTGTGGGGAGTTCAAATCTTGGCAGGTGCAAAGCTGAAGCAGTCATTTGGTGTTGTAAGAGTGATGTAAATGCCTCTTTGGCAGGAGCAGCTGGAGCAGCCATTTGGTGATGTAAGAGTGATGTAAATGCCTTGTAGGAGGGCTCCCTTGGGGCTCTGGAGTATAAGAGGTCTTGCCACCCCGTTGCATAGGACATCCCGCTGATTTACTCTCCGCCAAGATATCTTGTGGGGCGTGCGCAGTGGTCAGGGATTAGTCCGACGGCTGGGAACCTCCGGGTATCCAAAAAAAAAAAAAAAAAAAAAAAAAGAAAGAAAGATCTGTTTAAAACTTTATTTGAAAAGTTATATTTTTAAAGTGCTGCATTATACCAGCCAATAATTATAATTTAAATGTATGATATTAAAAAAATCATGTTATTCAAAAGGGTAAAAATGTCAATTGTAAATAAATATTGAAATTCCAAACCATAGCCAAAATGTATGTACATAAATTGACAGATTTTATGACAACCAATTTGGAGTGGGGCCATTCCCGAAATCCAAATATAAAAAGAAATTAGATCTCATAAGCAAAGGGATAAATTGGAGTGAAATTTTGCATTTCAATGATGTTTATACTTGGAATTGGGCACCGCATCAATTTGCCCACACTCCCCTATTTTGTTATTCGACAGACGAGATGGGTTTGAAGTAGATGGGACTCACAATTTATCAAATCAATCTCAAGCACACACAAAGCGAGCAGGCGACGTGGAATGGACTTGGCACCGCTCGTTGGAGCGCAGGAGCGGTGCTGGATCCAAGGCATCTTGAGTACAAACAAAGGAGCATAAGGAACGACGTAAGACAAAGTCCAACCGTCCAAGAAAACTACACAATTCTTCAAAGACGGATATATGAACGAACATCACTTGATGGGAGCAGATCTTTTAGTAGTAGCAGTAGATTTTATGAGCTCCAACAACTTGAAGGAGACATGAAAAATCCACAGAAAGAACCTACAAAATTTCCCAGAATTTTAGCCTCAACAACCTGAGATACCAATATATGACATTAGCGTGTTTGGATTTTAAACCTGTTCTAGTCGATGCCAGTAAAGCAGCCATGTATACCACTCTTCACAATAGGGACACTGAGAGCTGTGTCCTAAATACTCTGGTATCTCTATCTGTCCAAAGGTATCATGAAATGGAGAAAACCTTACATTTCCACAGCAAACTATTACACATTGCTTCCCAGAACCCTTGTAATCGCACTATAAGGAAAGACTAGAACAAAGTACACCCCTCCCATCTCTTCTGCCACCCCAAAAACCTTTTGCTAAAGAAACCACGCAACATTCACAATGTAAACATAGATGGACACGAACAGAGGTGGATTCAGAGAGGTCCAGCTTCAACAGCTAGACTACCTTGTAAGGTCAAGGTGATTGCTGTGTCATTCACGTTAAGGTTGTTGATCTAAGACCAAGTAAGCACCTTGACTTTGAAGGGAACCCAATCCTTCTATTAAAGAAGAAAGAGGGAACAACACATGGTTAAAAGAGAGGATCAAAGGCCGATAAGGTCAACAAGACTACAGCTCCAAACCTAAGACCAAGAATCTGAGACTCGACATAACTGAACTCTGGACAAAGTATCAAGAAGGCCCACCATCTCCCAACATTATGGATTACGAATGAGGTGAAGGTTCCATGAAACGAAGTCACTAACATCCATATAATACAGCCCAGAAAAATGCGCATTATGAACTGAAGAACCAGAAAAATGCTGACTGAAGGAAAGTATCACTCACCCAGACACTAACAAACTGAACACCCACAACAAAGACATTGTCAAAAGACTCAAAACTGAACACAGTACCAGCTCCTACCGCTAACTGAATAAGAGGGATGAACAACTTCTCCAGGTTTTATCACCTATTGGTACTGCTAGGAGTTGTTTTCCTTGGAAATTCGCCATGAACGGAGTAAAATTTGAATCCCTAATCCATGCAAAAACGGTTAATGTATGCTATTATTAGTTGCCTCCATTCCTGGATGGTCTTTTGAATTATGCTTATAAAAGTCAATGGAGGTTCGCTACCTACCTTGGGCTGTTTCTCGATTAAGCCAAACGGCACTACCTATGTGGTCACAAAACCAGCTAATTCTAGCAATACTGGGACAAGCTACCCACATAAACCAAAGATGCATGGTAGTTTAAAGAACTAAATGCAAAAACACGTTAACTCACACAAGGAGAAATATCCAAAGGTGTTGTTTTGTTTCTAAGGTGCATGCTTGTCAAGGTCATTTCCTCTAGAGTCTAGACAATCATAATTGTATGGTCTGGCAACATAATAAGGCATAGACCTTAACAGCAACTGTGCAACCAGATGATTGATGAGGCACAAAACAGGTGACTGCAAGTGTGTGTGTGTGTGTGTGTGATTGGATCCTTAACCACAAGCTAATAGGTTTAATAATGATGAAGATGGAATAGAAGGAAGAATCGGAGAGCATGAAACAGAAACTTTATGACTGATTCTAGATAACTGTAGTAAGAAGACTAAGATTGGAGATCCTATTGCAAGAATTTCATAACAAAACATCAGCTTCTTCAGTTTCTAATTTCTCCGGGGTGAGTATCAAACTTTTGCAAGTATATATCTATATATGCATCAGATTGTTCAAGTTAAACAATCTCAAATTGCAGTTTCAAAACATGTATGTACACAAGAGACAAAAGAAAATATGAATCTTCTACAAGTCAGAAGCAGCATATACCACACACAACAAAGCAATGAAGTAATTATCAATTAGCATTAACATTTTCATAATTCACTATCCGGTTCCGGGCTTTTTCCGGTCCGTTTCACCATTTTGGTGACCCTTAACCGGCCCGGCTCCAAACCGGTTCCGGTTACCACGGTTCCGGTTTTCGTGACGGTTCATGGCGGTTCCGGGCTTTTCTGGTCCGGTTCCGGTCCGGTTTTCCGGTTCCGGTTCCGGTCCGGTTCCGGTCCGGTTTGGCCATCCCTAATACATTGTCCAATAACTGAAGCTGCCTATCCACCATCCGTGCCTGGAACTCTACATCACATTTAAGCAACATATCCCTCAACGAAAGCCGAATTCCCATCTCAACCAACATCTTATGCCGCCACTTTATCTTACCCTCCAAACTAAAACAAAAAAACTGCGGAAACTTCTTCAATTCCCCCAAATTCCCATTCATTTCCTTGAAAAAGTAATCAGCTTTAGGCTTCAAATTTTTCTCAATACTATACGTCAATATCGCCGGCGATCTCAATATCATAATATCAACATTCTTCCGACTATACCCTAACCCCTCCAAGAAATCCCTTTTAGGAATCAGAGTATTCTCAACATTCGAAACTAACAAAACTGTGTTTTGGTAGGTAACTGGATAAAACCCTAGGTTTCGCAAGAAAGAGAGGGCCGGCTTTAATTGGTCGTCCACGCTAGAAATTAAGATGCGAGGGCACCGGAGAATTGATTTGCGGACATCATGGAAGGAAATTCCAACGTCGTGTAGGAGAAAATCTAGGATCGGGTAAAGGTGGAGGTCAGGGTCGGTGGTGAGGAGCTGAGGGTACATCTCGAAGATACGGCCGAAGGCAGAACGTTCGATTCCCATGGAGGAGAGGCAGGTTTCGACGGATTTTAGGGTCTGGAGAGGGGTGGAACGGAAATTGGGGTTTTTCTCAAGGGCTTTTGTGGGGTTTATTTCGAGCTTTTCGAGATATTGGATTTTTTGGCGGAAGAGGAGGCCGGAGTCGGTTGTAGATGGTGGAGGTGGTGGCCGCGGCGGAGGGTAGGCGGAGGTGGTGGTGGCATTAATGGGTTTGAATTTGGTGGTGGGGATTGAAATTGGGGTGTGGAGAGGGAGACGAAACTGAATTAACATTTCTGTTATGTTTGAAGTTAAAAAACAAACACGACTGTAGGATAACAAAAGAACGCGCGTAAAACCAGGACGGATATTAGAAAGCGCACATTGGGGAAGACGGTGCACTTTGATCTTCTACAACGTTTTTTGTTGCTAAGACTATCCCATCAGTGACCCCGACCCAACCCAACCTTAAATAAAATATTAATTTCTCTCACTTCCATATACACAACCCCAACCTTATACTCCCTCCGTCCCAATAAGAGCTTCCCTTTTTGCCATTTTGGGTGTCCCGCTAATAGCTTCCACTTTCCTTTTTTTGGCAAAGGAATCTTTACTATTTCCTCCACTCATTCTCTCTCCTCATTATTTTAATACTCACAACACTATTATAATTTACTATTCTCTCCACTCATTCTCTCTCCTATTTTCAAATTACACTCACAACATCTTTACTTCCCTCCCATTTCCTTAATTTGCGTGATTTTTAAAAAAGTGGAAGTAATTGTTGGGACGGAGGGAGTATAATTTATACTCCCATCAGTGACCCAACCCAACCCATCCTAACCCAACCCAACCTTTTAAAAATAAAATATTTATTTTTTCTTTACTTCAACTTATCTAAAATACTTATCATTTTATTTTTTAAAATAATTTATTAATAATAATATTTTTAAAATTACCCGTACAATTATTAAAAATAATTACCCATACAATTATAAAAAAAATGAATTTTGATATATTTTTTATTTTTTTAATTTATATAATTATATAAAATATACTTAGTTTTAAAAATATATTTATACAAACACAAAATCAAAATAATTTAGTGAAAAAAAAAAAAAAAAAAAAAAAAAAAAACACAACAAATTGTGACCAACCGGGGCCAACCGTCGGGCAATCAGCCAACCCGGGCAAACAATTACGGTGACTTTCTAATTTTTTATTTTTGTTTTAGGTTTTGTCTCATATGGTGACCCTCAAGGGAGGGTCACCGATGTAGGTGGTCTAAAGCAAGTGTTTATATAGCAGGGTTTTAAAACGGCTGTCTAGTCGCGCTGGGCGGTGCCCCAACGCCGCATCTTTTGATCAAATAAATTAGGCGTCGACGTCATTAGACATGACTAGATGGGATTAGGCGTTAACTAGGCAGGCTTAGACGTTGACTAGACGGGGATTTGAAATTAATTTACCCAAGCACAATTGTCCAAAACCAAGCCCAATTGCCCAACCCCATTGATACAAGCACACCCCTTTGCTTAAGCATCTATAGTATAAATCACAATCCCTCGCTGAACAGTATAATGAACAGTACCACAAGCCAAATTTCCTATTTTATCCTCACTAAATTGTCCTTTTCCCATTTTGTCTTTAAAAAAAAAAAACATGTCCTCGGACACGAGCTTTTACTAGTCTTTAATATAGCCACAACAACATGTAAGTTTGAATATCTTTCGATGTGGGATTATTTCCAAGGCAAGACCAAGGCGGTCAAGGCCGGCCGAGCCAAGGCGATCAAGGTCGGCCGAACCAAGCTGTTTTAGTTTAATTTTCTTTCGATATGGGATTCTTCCAAGGCAAGGCCAAGGCCGGCCGAGCCCTAAGAGCTGTTTTAGTTTCACTTTCTTTCCATGTGAGATTAAGGTCAAGGTCAAGCCAAAGTTAAGGCTAATTTTTATTATTTTTGAAAAATAAATATTTCATAAATTTATATATATATTTTTTGGATACATATATAAATTTATGAAATATATTTAAATTTTGTCTATTTATTATTTTTGACAAATAAATATTTCATAAATTTATATATATATTTAAAAACATATATATATATATATATATATATATATATATATATATATATATATATATATATATATATATATATATATATATATATATATATATATATATATATATATATATATATGAAATATATTTTAATTTTGTCTAATTTCTCGGCCCCGCCTAGGCCCCTAGGCGCTAAGCCCAACTCCGTCGCCTATCATCCGTCTAGCGCTTTTTAGAACACTGTTATATAGGGAAGATGTGAATCAATCATTGTTAGGAAAATTTATCATATAATAATGAATAATGGCTTTATTAAATTTAACGAAATAACAAATATCGTATTATTAAACCAAAACATATAATTAACGGGGAAGCAAATTTGCATAAACTAGAAATGCAAAAATTAAATCAAATCGGACAAAATAAGGGAATTCGAATCTTGTGAAACACAATCTACACAAGAATATATTGTCCCGCACTCTTACTAACGATTTTGTGACAATCTTCTCTCAATATAAAATGAATTATTATTTTTGACAAAAGCACTTCAAATCAAAAAAATTGCGAACTCAACTGTGTTTGTCACTTGCATACGTTGATTGAGACTTTTTGTAACAAAATAATATATCTTCTAATAAATGTTTTGAGAATTTCATTGAATTCTATAAACTATTCACATAATTCCATTGAATTATGTTTCTAAATTGTAAATGGGATTTGAAATAAATGATAAAAGACAAATAAGGAGGGACTATTTATAGTAATTAAAGAGTTATTGTGTCTTTTTAGCCAAAAGTCATAAGTATAGATACATTGAATCTATTACATCCAATCAAAGGACACACCCGTTAGCCTTTGAATAAAAAATCAGTACAAAATAGTCTCATTCGTTAAATATTTAACTGAAATATGCGAATCCTGTTAATTTATGACATTTCCGTTAAGTTTCTGACTTAAGGTGGCATTTCTGCAAACTTTCTGACGAAAACGGGCGGTTACTGTTAAATTTCTAACAGAATCTGGTAGTTATAGTTAAATTTCAAACAGAAAGTCATGTCTTTTCGTAAATATAACATATAGACATGTCTTTTCGCTATTTTTTCTAACGGAATACTAACAAAGTTAGATTTTAGGACTCAAAAGTGATAATATGTTAACCAAACATATTAATCTCTTAATCCAATACATCTTTCACATAATTTGGTGTCTTTTGAAAGCAAAAATATCATTTATTTATCAATTAAACTATTCAACTTAAAACATTAAGTAGCATACTTCCAATATTAATTTCTCATCCATCCAAAATTTGTTTTGAAAAAATAATATATCATTTTAATATACTTAAAATGTATATTACAATTATGCAACTTATTTTCACTTACGAAAAATGAAATTACATGTAATTTTTGGTCAAAATTGGTCAAACATCAATTTTCCAAAACCAAATTTCCAAAAATCTCCCACATGAATGACAAAATAATGCAAGCATGAAAGCATACTCGTCTGAAAGTTTCGGCGAACTATTATTGCACCAGAATAGGTAGCTTGTGGCTTTAAACATTCCTTAGTAAAATACTATTGAATATACTAATTTAGTAGCGCGATGCTTTGAACTAGTAATTGTATAGTGTATACCAAGACAATAATACTTACACAATAATAGCTCTAACACGTTTTGTTCTCACGTTTTTGTTCATTTCGGCCCTTGACCATGCTTGATTTCATAAGTGTTCAATTAGAAGCGACCTTATTTCTTCTTAGTTAGATAGGTGATCTCCTATAAAGCGTATCATGCTACTCCACCACATAGGTATCATTAAAAGTTTTCACAACTTGCCCTCACCACTTGTTGCAGGTACATACACTTGGATGTTCTAGGAATGAATGTTAAACAGGTTTCAAGTGTTTCAACTGAACATCATAACTTAGTTATCTCATTGAACCAAGGTTTTGGGATCTCCAATTCTCAAGGTTAAGAGTCCACTATGAGTTATTTTGTTGTGGTTTTTGTAAAACCCATTACTCTTAACAATCAATTGATTTCCTATTCATACCCTTTGTTAGACGGATCCGCTTTTGACTTCCCATATTGTGATAGTCTCATTTGAGATCAATTGTCTTATGGTATTATGTTTATAACCATTATGGCTAAACTTACCGTATTATTTTATGCTTTTTCCTATTTCTCATTGTCATCACAATGTATTAGTACTTGTAGGCACAAACTTATTTTAACAAGGAATATCTTCCAAGAGTTTATTAGGGTACTAAGCTTTTCTTGACTTAGTCTAAAGTCATCAACTCGCATTTTCTCTTGAATCGAGTTATGCATGTTATATTGGAAGATTTCAATAAAACCGCTTCCCCATCTATTGTAAACACAGTTTCACTTTATGGATTTATTTGTGTCTAATATCTAATCAGTATATTCATCCACATACTATTGGATATCACATGTTTTGTAATCCATAATCACGAATATATCTTTAAGTAACCAAGTACTTTTATTATACATTCTCACTGATTGATTACAATTACTATTTAGACTTTTAGTCTCTCTAGAATGGTCAGTCTATTCGAGTGATCAAATTCATTTAGTAGTCATCATCTCTAAGTGGTCCGACTTTCAGAGTCTACCTCTCAAGAATCTACATTTGCAGAGTATGTCTCTCAAGAATCTACCTTTATTCAGACTTTTACTTCTCAAGAATCAACTTATTCGAGAGTTTATATTTTGAGAATTTATCTAACTCTTCTGAATATATACCATTTAAGAGTCTTATTTAAGAGTCTATCATTTTAAGAATCTATTTTTTCAGATTCTATATCTCGATAGTCTACCTTTCGAGATCCTTTTTTACAAGAATCTGCTTTTTTAGATTCGAAAGTCCGTCTTTTTAGAGTTTATTTCTCAATATTATTTCTCTTTATAAATTTATCTATTGAAATTCTAAATATTTATACTATACCTCTTGAAAGTCTTCATCTTCAAGATCTATTTTTCAATAGTTTATTTTTCTGTATATTCATCTTTTATAGTTCCTTTTAGGAACATTTACAACCCAACAGTTTGCATTATAGAGAGAGATCAACCAACTACTAAATATACAATATGAACTCTATTCGAATGTTTACTGCTTATCGTCAGAAAAAGACACAAAACATTTCTTTAACATTTGTCAGTTTGTTTTCTAACACAACTGCTAGAAAATCACGATTAAAAGTCTTGCATTTTTGGTTCTCGTATTGTGCCTAGGTCCGTCTTCTTTAAAATGAACTATTTGCACTTTCATAATTTCTCTTACTAGAACTTATGTATTTTAATAAATATGATATCAAGAATCATCTCATTCCTCGTACGACTTAAGTACGATTACTTTATCCCGAACCCTCACAATTGAGGTGTACCCCCACACTTAGAGTATTTATAAGACAAGTTACAAATTTCAATAATTTATTGGTCGTCTTATATTCACCTTTATGTAACGGATCCATCAAATAATATATTTTAATAAAAATATACCTTTAATTAAAAGTCCGTTTCATGTCGTTAACAATGTTTTTGAATCACTTGTGTGATCATTGTTTTCCTTCTTGTCATCATTCTCCAGTTAATTTCCAATGCCTTTCTTGGAAAACGATATTTATTCTCGTTAATCTTCTAACAATAATGTCCTTTGGTTGTGCATCTTTGTATTACCTTTTCCGTTGGCTCATATTTGTCATAAAATAAAGAAAACGTTAATATTTTCTTGTGATTGTTAGGAAAATTTTATCATATAACAATGAATAATGGCTCTCTTGAATTTAACGAAATGAAAAATATCATATTAATAAACCAAAACATATAATTAATGGGCATAAAAATTTACATAAACTAGAAATGCGAAAATTAAATCAAACCGAACAAAATAAGGGAAGTCGAGTCTTGTGAAACACAATCTCCACAAGAAGATATTGCCCCGCACTGGTGTTAACAGTTTTGTGGCAATCTTCTTTTAAGATAAAACGACTTTTTATTTTTTATAAAAGCACTTTAAATCAAAAATTCGGCGAACTCAACTGTGTTTGTCACATCAGACGTTGAAGGAGACTTAATACAACAAGATGCTCTATTTTCTAATAAATGTTTTGAGAATTCCATTGAAATCTATGAACAATTCACATAATTCCATTCAATTTTGTTTATAAATTGTAAATGGGATTTGAAATGTATGATAAAAGACAAATAATAAGGGAATATTTATAGTAATTGAAGAGTTATGATATCTTTTTAGCCGAAAGACATAATTATAGATACATTGAATCTATTCCATCCAAGCAAAGAACACATCAGTTAGCCTTTGAACTGAAAATCAGTCCAAAACAGTCTGATTCGTTAAATACTTAACTGAAATACGCGAATGCTATTTATTTCTGACAGTTGCGTTAAGTTTCTGACAGAAGGTTGCATTTCTGCAAACTTTCTAACTGAAATGGGTGATTACTGTAAAATTTCTAACAGATTCTAGCAGTAACAGTTAAATTTCTAACATAAAGTCATGTCTTTTCGTTAAATATAACATATAGACATGTCTTTTCGCTATTTTTTCTAACGGAAGACTAACAAAGTTAGGTTTTAGGACTCAAAAGTGATAATATGCTAACCAAACATATTAATCTCTTGATCCAACACATCTTTCACATAATTTGGTGTCTCTTGAAATAAAAAATGTCCTTTCTTTATCAATTTAACTTTTCAACTTACAACACCAATTAGCATAATTCCAATTTAACTTCTCATTCACCCAAAATTGATTTTGAGAAAATAAATATATCATTTTAATCTAGTTAAAATTTAGATTACAATTATACAATTTATTTTCACTTACGAAAAATGAAAATACATGAAATTTTTTGTCAAAATTTGGTCAAACACCAAATTTCCAACAATAATAACCATTGTTACATGCACAACGCTATAACAAAACGAATAACGGATTTGCAGTCCAATTGAAAAAGTCGAATTGCACCTTGTGTTCGAGATTATTTGCGAGATAAATGAAGGAAGATGATATTCACAAGTCGAGCTAAATATTTAAAATACTTTTCATAAAAACACCTTATATATGAACCATCAAAATTAAATTAAGGGCTGAAATCAAGCACATATAATTAATAATTTATTAATAAATATTATTGATAATAAATATTATTATTCTTGATATTAGGCATAGCATATAGTGTGAAAAAAATATAAGTATGTGATGTGGCATTGTTTGATTGGATCCTAAAAATTCACGCGGATTATGAGCTAAAGCAACATCTAACCATTCAATAGATTCAATCCAATGGTTCATAATACTTCAAACAAAACCACTTCCCTTTCCTCTATTTCTCTCATTGTTTTAACCCATTTCTCTATTTCTCTCTCTATTTCTCTCCTAATAGCCTCCCCAGCGCCTCCCTCATCCAGTCTGCCGCTCATCCAGTTCGCCGCTCATCCAGTTCATCTGCTCCTATTACCCACCATTCCACCACCGCCACCATTCCCCCTTTCAGCTCCCTCCTTTCCGCCCCCTTCTCAAACCCTAATTATCTCTTTTTTCTTCATCTTCTTCTCCTTCCTCTGCCGCCACACTGATTCTCCTTCCTCACGCCATGGCCACCGTTCCTCTGGATCTACACGCAGCCGTGGCCTATCGATTTGATTTTGGTTTTGCTTGAGATTTTGTAAACCCAGATTTGGGTGTTTTGATTTCGATTTTGCCTTAATTTTGGAAACTCAGATTTCGGTTTGCTTGGATTTTGATTTTGATTTTTTTGGTGATTTTGTAAAGATTCAAAATTTTGAAAACTCAGTATGGTAATTTTTATTTTTACAGATTCGGTGGTTGAGTGGTGGTTGCTGGTGGTTATTGGTGGTGGAAGTTTGTGAGGACTGATTTGAATATAAAAAAAATTTAGGGGAGCAAAGTGTAACTATGAAATATCAAGGATTGATTTAAGATTAATAAAAGTTAAGAGACTGATTTGAGAATAAGAAACGTTAAGGAACTGATTTGAGAATAATAAAA
This sequence comes from Adenophora triphylla var. japonica, assembly GCA_022495995.1. Classification (NCBI taxonomy): domain Eukaryota; kingdom Viridiplantae; phylum Streptophyta; class Magnoliopsida; order Asterales; family Campanulaceae; genus Adenophora; species Adenophora triphylla. The sequence goes on from JAFEMH010000359.1 coordinate 792,197, forward strand.
GTTAAGGGACTGATTTGAGAATAAGAAAAGTTAAGGAACTGATTTGATAATAAAAAAAAGTTAAGGGACTGATTTGAGAATAAGAAAAGTTAAGGGACTGATTTAATATATCTTTAAATATATATATATATATATATATATATATATATATATATATATATATATAATTTATTTTAAAAAAAATGTCAATTTAGCGACGAAAATATCCGTCACTAAAATGGTTCGAAAATAAAACGACAATTTAAATAGAGATGGAAAATCCATCGCTAAACAGTCGACGTACATATCTGTCTCTAAATTGTTGACGGACATATCTGTCTCTAAATTATAGACAGACATATTTGTCTCTAAATTAGAGACAGACATATCTGTCTCTAAAACAGCGACGCCCAATTTAGCGACAAACCTGCACTCACGGATTAGCTACGGAACAAATCTGTCTCTAAACACAATTTAGAGACATAATCTTCATTTTAACTACAAAATTTGCCGTCTCTAAAATAAATTTTTCTTGTAGTGACTGTCATGCAATTCGAGAGTACTTGCCCCAAATCTAGTACGAATACCATGCGCCACTAAGTTGTTGTTGTTGCACCGAAGTGTTCCAAATCTTACCAATACCATAAACAATTTATTTTATTGCACTTTCGTCCCCAAACATGATATTTCATTTTATTTAGGAAAAATTCCTTTTTAACCACAAAGCCCAGATCATATCCCATTAAAACCCAGCTCAAATTAAAAAAGACTAACTCATTTGTTATTCCAAATTAAAATCCCTTTAAACCCCATTATACCAGGAAACGGCCAAAATTAAGTTAACACCGTTAACTTGCACGCACCAAAAAACACACACAGAAACTCTTTCTCTTTCTCCCCAGTCCGGCATCCCCCCCCCCCGTTCATTCCGACTCTCCTCCGTCAAAATCATAATCACTAAATCAATACAATAATGATGAAAATGACCAAATCCAAACACGCCATCCCCATTTACATCTCAGATCATCACGAAAACAAAAAATCGACGAGATTCAAAACCCATCCATCCCCGAATTAGCATTCTTGGATTTCCCACGCTCCCAATCAATTCTTGATTGATTTCCCAGGTACTACTCTCCCTTTAATTGTATTGCTTGGCCATAATCCCTAGATCTTTACTTCAAATTAATTTTGAAGCATGATCTCTGTTGGATTGTCATGTTTTTGTAAATTCTCATGTTTCCAATCCCAACTCAAATTTAAGGATGTTTTGTTTTGATTTGATTTGATTGAAAATTAATTGATTTATCCTCAAACGATCAGCAATTAGGTCTTAGAAATCACGATTTACTTGCTTGTCCGATAATTTGATTTGTTTTGTTGTTCTTATATATTTTGTAGATGAGGAAATTTGGGGAGGGGCTAGATGACATGTATGTGCGCCAAGTTCGTAAATTGGACGCGGCAATGATAATGGTGCATTATCACCGGCTTCATCGCGATACTCCTCGTGTGGAGAGTCGGAGTTTGAGAATTACCGTAGTGCTAATTCGGTAATGGGTACTCCCGATCTATGTGGGTTCTGTTTGGAACATTTCAGGACTTTCATGATTCTGAATTTGGTTCTTTCAGGAGTTTCAGGCTTGGGGATGAAAATGCTTTATCCAGATTTTGAACTCCTAGTATTGTTTACTTTCAATTGCATTTTTGTGAGCTAGTTGCAGAAGTTATATGAGAATACTTTGGTGAACAAACCTTTTGTTGTTGGGGATTGGCTGATTATGAATGTTTTCTTTTTATTATGACTTGTGATAACCAAGATCTATAGAATTCGGTATTATAGTGGATATAAAATGAAATGAACAATGGAGCAGGTCTTATATCACTTGCTATAGGACCATTCAAAGGTTTTATATCATTGTATATGATGTTGCCAAGTCCTATACCACTTGGTATAGGATCATTAAAAGGTATTATAGCTGTGTATTTGATGTTGTCAGGTCCTATACCAATTGCTATGGGACCATTCAAAGGTCTTATTTGCTTTGTATATGATGTTGCCATGTCCTATATCAGTTGCTATAGGACCAATTAAAGGGCTTATAACTTTGTATATGATATTGACAGGTCCTATACCAATTGCTATGGGACCATTTAAAGGTCTTATTGCTTTGTATATGATGTTGCCAGGTCCTATATCAGTTGCTATAGGACCAATTAAAGGGCTTATAAAGCCTTTGAAAGATCCTATAGCAGTTGGTATAGGACCTCCCAACATCATATACAAAGCAATAATGCCTTTGAAAGGTCATATACCATTTGCTATAGGACCATTCAAAGGTCTTATAGCTGTGTATATTATGTTTCCAGGTAAACAAACCAATCAGAACTTTTAATTTCAGAATTTTGGTTAATTGATTTTTTCTATACCAACAAGTAAAAGACCTCTACTTTTTCGTCTACCACAAAAAAAACCCACTATAAGGCCTTAAAAATATTTGTAATATATTTAACCAACATTTAACAAATATACAAGTAAACTGTTCAACAACAACCAATTTTTATCATTCCATCCAAAAAGAAACTAAGATGTTTAATTTATGAATGATGAGGACAATGTGGACTTGCTAAAATGTCATGTATCATTTTCCCCCTATACGTCTAATTACTCATTTATCAAACATATCCTCTGCTTCCATTAAAATCTGTGGAATGTCTCCGCGTTTAAAATCTATGAAATTTGCCACGTCCTTTTGAGTCTTCTCTAGTCGTTTGTACAGTGACCTGACATGATCAAACTGAAATTGAAAGAAAGGAATCAATTATTATATGTGAAATCAAACACCAGGTATCAGACTTCATACAATTAAAAAAAGAAATTTGAATGGTCCTATAGCAGTTGCTATAGGACATGGCACCATCATATACAAAGCTATAAAGCCTTTGAAAGGTCCTATAGCAGTTGGTATAGGACCTTGTAACATGATATACACAACATATTATAGGTCATATATATACATGTTTTTATATAATTTAGTGCAAACTAGTACATCCCCTTTGAAAGGTCCTATAGCAGTTGGTATAGGTCCTATACCCATTGCTATAGGACCAATTAAAGGGCTTATAGCTTTGTATATGGCGTTGCCGGGTCCTATACCAATTGCTATAGGACCAATTAAACGGCTTATAGCTTTGTATATGACGTTTCCGTGTCCTATACCAATTGCTATAGGACCAATTAAAGGCTTATAGATTTGTATATGATGTTGCCCATGTGTCTCATACCCGCTTCCAAGTTATAAGACCATTGGATGGTCCTATAGCAAGCAATATAGGACCTCACACAATCTTACACCAACGCATTAAGACCTTTGAATGGTCCTATAGCAACTGGTATAGGACCAATTAAAGGGCTTATAGCTTTGTATACTTGATATAGGACCATTCAATGGTCTTATAGTTTTGTATATGATGTTGTTCATATACCCAACTGATATAGGACTTTACAACATCATATACAAAGCTATAAGACCTTTGAATGATCCTATATCAAGTGATATAGGACCTGCGAACATAATATACACAGACCTTTGAATGGTCATATATCAAGTGATATAGGACCTGCGAACATAATATACACAGACCTTTGAATGGTCATATATCAAGTGATATAGGACCTGCGAATATAATATACACAGCTATAAGACCATAATATACAACAAATTCTATAGGAAACTCGACTATTACAAACAAATACAACAAAATACAAGCAAATTGAAAATGAATCAAAGGACCGGTGTAGTTAAAAGTTGTCAAAAAACAAAGAACAATATAAACGAATTGAGCGTGGTTAGAAAGACCTAATTCATTTTGCCATGTAGTGATTACAGGTAAAACTAGATGCAATAAAGGAAAATTAAAAACCCTAGGTTTTCAAAAACTGAAAACGGTGGATTACCAATATCTTTATCTAGCTACCTGGTGATAGAAAGTCGCCGTCGCCGGAATAGAGACACAGCCGCACCAATCGAATAATTATTTACTCATGTCCGTTTTTAATTTAAACTTCATTCCAAAATCAAAATCAAAAGAAATCAAAAGAAAGTCGCCGTCGCCGGGAATAGAGACACAGGCCGCACCAATCGAATAATTATTTACCTGGCTTCGATTAACGCTTCTATGGAGTCGATTAGGGTTTGATTTGGGTTTGTCGTGCGATTTGCATCGGATAAAGAGAGAATGAGATGGTTTTCTAGGGTTTTGAATTTTTTGATAATGGGAGGTTACGGGAAGATAACAGAGATTATGGTCCGTTATGTGTGAGTTTTAGTGGGATTTTCATCTCAAATGGGTTAATGAAACTTATTGATCTGGACTGTGGGGTTTAGAGTCCTTGACTCTTATTTAAGGGAGATATGAAAGTGTCATATATATACGGTGGCCAAAGTAAAATTGCTATTTAATTCTAGCTGCATGCAATATGCATGCATGGTTGTTCCTTCTTAAATTCAGACGTGAATTCAGGATTTTAAAATTGTGTGAGCTTCATATTTAAAAAATATTGTAAAAAATAAAATAGTGAAAACATAACTTCATATATTAAAAAAGTTACATGTGACTTAGGTAAAAAAAAAAAAATCAAAATTCTGAGGGGGGGCTGGAGCCCACGTCAAATAATAGGGCTCGATCCGCCCTGCTTAAATTGAAAACAATATAAAAACACAAGATTTAATTAATAAACTCACAAAAAACTTACCACTCACCAAAACGGTGATAAAAATATTCACAACATCCGTCTCAATATTTTTAAATTCGCTTACATTACACTCAAAATAATAACCCTCTAATCCTTTACCCATTATACAATAGAGGTACAACAAAATCCCTAATCATATTTTCCTATTACAACTAGGTTTAGTTAAACTCAACCACACCGCCCAAAGATACCAAAAACACACCAATACCCTAGTGACTTGGAACAAAAATCGATCCCGAAACTCAAAGGCATGAGAAACAAGTACAAAGCAAGGACTATCTACCAATCTCTTTCAAAATCGATCGATTACTCTAAACTCTCAAGCCACTTATATCTCTCTTCAACACACATAGACAAGAACTTCTCCCGCTCCGCCCGGCCTATTCTTTTGCTTCTTCATAGCCTTCAACAGAATACCAACTTTAACGTCTCTCATAGACGTAAGAGCTTCCGCGTACTTCATACAAAGCACAGATGGTTCACGGACTTGATGATCAAAAACCTCACCATCTTGATCTAACCGAGCCAAGTATTCTTGAACCATTTCATCCTTCTTCAAATCTTTGTTATCCTTCAAAATCATCTCTAACGCATTGCTTGCAGCAGTTGCACGAGCCTCAGCTAACGATCCACTAATCTTTCCCACATACTGATGATTCTTGATTTTTACGTACGATAAAAAACTGCCACCTTTGGGGATCGGAATGTACTTTGGAGAAGGTAGTTTTAGTATTTCGCAAACATGCTTAAGTACCTTGGTAGGATCACACCTTGTAGATGGAGCCATTTTCCTAAAACTATTTTACGCAACACAAGAAGAAAGAGAAGAGAAGAGACGACGAAGACGAAGAACGAATATTTGAGGGAAACTGGAAGAGTGGCTGATTTTGGAGGAATAATGATATGTGAATTGTGAGCAATCTTTGTGCTTAAATACTGTTAAAATTGTGATCCTTTTCTCCGAAAGGATTAAGGATTCGAACTTCCTAAAGAAAATTGGATTATTAACGTACGTGTTACAAAAAAATGGGCCTTGTTTGTATGGACTAGCAAAGGCCCAAGCTAAGTATAAAGACCTAAAGCAGGCCCACTGGGAGAAAACAATCGGTAGAAGAAGAGGCTTGACAGAGTAAACCAGGCCCAGGACTTGCCCAACAAGTGTTACTCTTCTTAACAGATCAAACAAATAAAGATTTTTTTTTATATATTTTTGAGAATAATAAAAATATTCTTTAAAGATATTAATAAAGCAATTGAAATATACTGTGCTTATTATAAAATGGAGGCAGCATATTAAATTGAAATATAAGATTGTAATAAAACGTTAAGCTTAAATATAAGCATTTTATTACTTGCTCCGTCCCGTAAAGATGCCTCACTTTATCGCTACTATAAACAAACTTAAATTTTGAACAATAATTTAATATTAATTTAATGGGATTTTTATCAATAAGACCTTGAGATAGGGTGGAATTTACCAATAAAAACAATAAATTTCGAATTCTACCTTAGGATCCAAGAGTTGAAATCAAAACGATCGTAGAGTCCCTCGCCCTGTTTATAACAATTTAAATATCCAAAACTGCCCTTCTTTCTCTCTCTATGTCTCTCTAATGCGCACTCCCCTTCTCTCTCTAATCGTAATTCCGTTCGACGGCAACTAAGAAAGAACGATTTTGATGGCGATTGTCGTCTTCATCAATCTCCGAATCATCTTTCCTTCAATTTCTCTAAACAAATACTCCTTCGATGCTCCGGAGAAGAATTTGCTGAAGATAAAGAGAAGATGATCGAGGTGGTGTTGAACGATCGATTGTGTTCCATTGAAGTTTGATTCCAGTTTGTCTATTTCAATCTATTAATATCAATTTCCATTCGATCAACATTGAGTTTTGATTCCAGTTTCATCATATTTCTCACTTCATTCTTGTAAACTTGTTATCTCCTGCACATTATTGTTGATTTGCAGGTTTGATACTTTGGGGTTTTCAATTTACTTTACAATGAATTCATGCACACCTACTGTTTGATGAAATGTCTTTTGAGTAGAGTAAACTAATTTATCAAGTTTCCTGCAGGTTCTATATTATGCTATTGTAATTCTCAATTTAGAATAGAAAAGATTAAAACAACAATAGTAATGGATTTAATCTCACATTTGGAAATCGGATATTATGAATATTCAGTTGTATATTAGACATTTATTTCCCAACAGGAACTTATTATGTGGTGCGGGATGGGTATATTGCACATGCTTAGCAACCTCACTTGGCTGCGAGGCAGCTCTGCGCTGATGCCATGATCTGTTGCTGAGCGCACACGGGTTTCTGTGGGGAGCGCAATTGTTTATTAGCCTTTTCTTGCTAGAATAGACATGGTATATATAGATGCTATGGACATTTTCTTTACACCAATGTCATTTTTTTTGTTTGTCCTAGACAATGAGGGTAAGTTTGGCTGGTCTCTTTCCAAAGATTGAGAAGTTATAGAAATAAGTATATGCTTAATATCTATTTTGGAACATCAGTTTGTAGTTAATAATTATAAAAAAGGGATTTTTACCGATAAGACCTTGAGTCAATTTCACAATTATTTTGCTACTTAGTATGTGTGGTTTACCCGTTATTTATCTGTTATTCATGATTGTTTGTGCACAACTGTGAGATCAATTTCTCAGTTATGATTGTTGAGGTCAATTTCTCAGTTATTGTGCATAACTATGTGATAGATTTCACTGTTTTTATCATTCTTTTATAGAACAAAAGTAAGGTCTATTTCACAGTTGTTGGTTGTGATGTGAATAACTGTGAAATGTGTTTCACACTTTTAAAACTATGAGGTCAGTTTCACAGTTATTTATGAATGTGAAATGGTTTGATTTTTGACCTTTTTAAACTGAGAACTGTGAGGTCAATTTCACAGTTATTTTGCTACTTAGTATGTGTGGTTTACCCGTTATTTATCTGTTATTCATGATTGTTTGTGCACAACTGTGAGGTCAATTTCTCAGTTATGATTGTTGAGGTCACTTTCACAGTTATTGTGCATAAATGTGTGATAGATTTCACTGTTTTTATCATTCTTTTATAGAACAACAGTGAGGTCTATTTCATAGTTGTTGAAAAATAATTTTATTTTATTTATAAAATTTGAAATATATGATGAGTAAACTTGTTTGATTCGTCTTGGCGATGAGATTAAAACAGTGATTTCAGATAATTTTTTCGACTTTTAAATTTTGATATATTGCATTTTAAAAATTTAAGAGAAAAAAAAAGGAAGAGAGAGAAAATGAGAAAGAAAGAAAGCAGGTAAGAAACGATCCGTCACGCGTGAGAGAAAGAGAGAGAGAAAGAGAGAGAGAGAGAGAGGGGTTTGAGGGGCAATTTGGTCCAGAAAAAATTGAGGGACTTTTTGGCTATTTTGATAATGTTAGTCCTTAATAGTAATTTTTATTTGGCTGGGGGATTAATTGGTCAAAGCCTCTAATTTAATTTAGTTATTCTTACAAAAATCTAAATATTGATATTTATAAAATTTATAATATTGTATACTCACAACAACTTTACATTTACTATTTCTTACTACACCTTCTCTCTCCTACCTGCATTCTATACTCATAATATTTATTTATAATTTATATTTTTTTCTTAATGATTGAGTCAAATTAAAAGGATAAATTTAGCTTGAATGAAGAGAGTAAAAATTAATCTAAAATTATTGATCAAAATTTTTTTTATAGTAACAATGCATAGTAACAATAAAACATCAATTCAAGATTGAGGAAGCATCAAATGTTTTCACAACTTGCCCTCACCACTTGTTGCAGGTACATATATTTGGATGTTTTAGAAATGGGTGTGAAACAGGTTTCAAGTGTTTCAACTGAACATCATAACTTAGTTGTCTCATTGAATCAAGGTTTTGGGATCTCCGATTCCCAAGGTTGAGTGTCCACTATAAGTTATTTTGTTGTGGTTTTTGTAAAACCCATTCATTTTTACAATCAATTGATCTCCTATTCATACCCTTTGGTAGATGAATCCGCTTTTGACTTCACATATTGTGATAGTCTCATTTGAGATCAATTGTCTTATGCTATTATGTATATGACCATTATGTCTAAACTTACCGTAGTGTTTTATGCCTTTTACTATTTCTCATTGTCATCACAACGAATTAGGACATGTAGGCACAAACTTATTTCAATAAGAAATATCTTTCAAGATTTTATTGGACCGCTAAGCTTTTTCTTCAGCTTAGTCTCGAAGTCCGTCAACTCGTATTTCCTATGAATCGAGTTATGCATGTTATCTTGCAAGATTTTAATGACACCGCTTCCCCATCTATTAAGAACACATTTTCACTTTATGAATTTATTTGTGTCTAATATCTAATCATTATATTCATCCACATACTATTGGATATCCCATGTATTGTAATCCATAATAACGAATACGAGTATATCTTTAAGTAACCAAGTACTTTGAATATACATTCTCAGTGATTGATTACAATTACTATTTAGACTTTTAGTCTCTCTATAGAATGGTTAGTCTCTTCGAGTGATCAAATTCTCTTAGCAATCAGTTTCTTCGAGTGCTTAGTATCTGTGAACGGTCCGACTTCCCGAGTGGTCAGCATCTCTAAGTGGTCCGACTTTCCGAGTCTACCTCTCTAGAGTTTACCTCTCAAGAATCTACCTTTACATAGTATGCCTCTCAAGAATCTAATCTACCTTTATTCAGACTTTTACTTCTCAAGAATCAACTTATTCGAAAATTTATCTTTTGAGAATTTATCCAACTCTTCTGACTCTACCATTTAAGAGTCTTATTTAAGAGTCTATCATTTTAATAATCTATCTATTCAGATTCTATATCTCGAGAGTATACCTTTCGAGATCATTTTTTACAAGAATCTGCTTTTCACATTCGAAATTCCGTCGATTTAGAGTTTATTTCTCAATATTATTTCTCTTTAGAAATTTATCTATTGAAATTCTAAATTTTTAGACTATACATCTTGAAATTCTTCCTTTTCAAGGTCTATTTTTCAAGAGTTTATCTTTCTCTATTTTCATCTTTTATGGTTCCTTTTAGGAACATTTGCAACCCAACGGTTCGCATTATGGAGAGAGATCAACCAACTACTCAATATAAAAGATGAACTCTATTCGAATGTTAACTGCTTATTGTCAGAACAAGACACACAACATTTCTTTAACATTTGTCAGTGTGTTTTCTAACACAACTGCTAGAAAATCACGATTAAAAGTCTTGCGCTTTTGGTCCTTTTATTGTGCCTAAGTCCATCTTCTTTAAAATGAACTATTTGTACTTTTATAAATTCTCTTATTAGAACTTATTATGTATTTTAATAAATATGATATCAAGAAACATCTCATTTCTCGTACGAATTAAGTACTATTACTTTAGTCTGTACCCTCACACTTGAGGTGTATCCCCACACTTAACGTATTTATGAGACAATTTACAAATTTCAATAATTTATTAGTCGTTTTATATTCACATTTATGTGACAACATCAATCAAATAATATATTTTAATAAAAAATATACCTTTAATTAAAAGTCCGTTCGATATCGTCAACAATGTTTTTGAATCACTTGTGTGATCATTGTTTTCCTTATTGTCATCATTCTCCAGTTAATTTCCAATGCCTTTCTTGGAAAACGATATTCATTCTCGTTAATCTTCTAACGACAATGTCCTTCGTTTGTACATCTTTGGATAACCTTTTCCGTTGGCTCATATTTGTCATAAAATCAAGAAAACGTTAATATATTCTGGTGATTAGAGGTGATTTTAGAGTAGATTTTGAGGAGATTTACTAGTTTTTGAGTCCTATTTAGTTACCATATAGGTTAGGAGTAATTCTAGAAGGTTTTGTGGCTATCTTCTCTAAAGATAAAATGACTTATTATTTATTATAGAAACAATTCTAATCAAAAAATCGGCGAACTCAATTGTGTTTGTCATTTACATACAGACGTTGAAGGAGACTTCATGCAACAAGATGATTTATTTTTTAATAAATGTTTTGAGAATTCCATAACGAATAACGGATTTGACCAAATGAAATTTTTGGTCAAACACCAAAATTTCAAAACCAAATTTCCCACAATCATAACCATTGTTACATGCACAACAACGCTATAACAAAACGAATAGCGGATTTGCAGTCCGATTGAAAAAGTCGAATTGCACCTAGTGTTCGAGATCATTTGCGAGATAAATGAAAAAAAAAAAGATAAGATTCACAAGTCGAGCTAAGCATTTAAAATACTTTTCATAAAAACACCCTATATATGAACTATCAAAATTAAATTAAGGGCTGAAATTAAGCCCGGCAATTGGGTTGGGTTGGTACTGCTAGGAGTTGTTTTCCTTGGAAATTCGCCATGTAACGAGTAAAATTTGAATCCCTAATCCATGCAAAAACGGTTAATGTATGCTATTATTAGTTGCCTCCATTCGTGGATGGTCTTTTGACCTATGCTTATAAAGACAATGATGGTTCGCTACCTACCTTGGGCTGTTTCTCAATTAAGCCAAACGGCACTACCTATGTGGTCACAAAACCAGCTAATTCTAGCAATACTGGGACAAGCTACCCACATAAACCAAAGATGCATGGTAGTTTAAAGAACTAAATGCAAAAACACGTTAACTCACACAAGGAGAAATATCCAAAGGTGTTGTTTTGTTTCTAAGGTGCATGCTTGTCAAGGTCATTTCCTCTAGACAATCATAATTGTATGGTCTGGCAACATAATAAGGCATAGACCTTAACAGCAACTGTGCAACCAGATGATTGATGAGGCACAAAACAGGTGACTGCAAGTGTGTGTGTGTGTGTGTGTGTGTGTGTGTGATTGGATCCTTAACCACAAGCTAAACCGGATTTTTGGATCTATCATGTTGATCATTTCAGACATAACATCCAGTAATTCAAAAGTTTGGCCATAATCATCCATGTTTCCGGAACTAGAGCCAGATGAGTGTAACATGTATATGCCGCAATCTGCTACTGCAGTTAATCCATCGTTCATCCAAACGTGTCACAAAACATTTTAGTGGAAGCCATAACTAAAATCCAAAAGTTTGAGCAAAAGACGTGTTATTCCACCATTAGGGTCCTGGTAATTCTCCCAGGCTTCCGCAGAATGACCCCGAATGCTCATCAAGGAGTTCTCTTATGCAAGCTAATAGGTTTAATAATGATGAAGATGGAATAGAAGGAAGAATCGGAGAGCATGAAACAGAAACTTTATGACTGATTCTAGATAACTGTAGTAAGAAGACTAAGATTGGAGATCCTATTGCAAGAATTTCATAACAAAACATCAGCTTCTTCAGTTTCTAATTTCTCCGGGGTGAGTATCAAACTTTTGCAAGTATATATCTATATATGCATCAGATTGTTCAAGTTAAACAATCTCAAATTGCAGTTTCAAAACATGTATGTACACAAGAGACAAAAGAAAATATGAATCTTCTACAAGTCAGAAGCAGCATATACCACCACACACAACAAAGCAATGAAGTAATTATCAATTAGCATTAACATTTTCATAATTCACTATCAGATATACATAAACAAGTGACGGCGTAAGAACTTACTATACTCATACATTGTCCAATAACTGAAGATGCCTATCCACCATCTGTGCGTGGAACTCTCTATCACTAATAAGCAACATATCCCTCAATGAAAGCCGAATTCCCATCTCAACCAACAACTTATGCCGCCGCTTTATCTTACCCTTCAAACTAAAACAAAAAAACTGCGGAAACATCTTCAATTCCCCCAAATTCCCATTCATTTCCTTGAAAAAGTAATCAGCTTTAGGCTTCAAATTTTTCTCAATACTATATGTCAATATCGCCGGCGATCTCAATACCATAATATCAACATCCTTCCGACTATACCCTAACCCCTCCAAGAAATCCATTTTGGGAATCAGAGTATTCTCAACATTCGAAACTAACAAAACTGTGTTTTGGTAGGTAACTGGATTAAGCCCTAGGTTTCGCAAGAAAGAGAGGGCCGGCTTTAATTGGTCGTCCACGCTAGAAATTAAGATGCGAGGGCACCGGAGAATTGATTTGCGGACATCATGGTAGGAAATTCCAACGTCGTGCAGGAGAAAATCTAGGATAGGGTAAAGGTCGAGGTAAGGGTCGGCGGTGAGGAGCTGAGGGTATATCTCGAAGATACGGCCGAAGGCAGAACGTTCGATTCCCATGGAGGAGAGGCAGGTTTCGACGGATTTTAGGGTTTGGAGAGGGGTGGAACGGAAATTGGGGTTTTTCTCAAGGGCTTTTGTGGGGTTTATTTTGAGCTTTTCGAGGTATTGGATTTTTTGGCGGAAGAGGAGGCGGGAGTCAGTTGTAGATGGTGGAGGTGGTGGCGGCTGTGGAGGGTAGGCGGAGGTGGTGGTGGCATTAATGGGTTTGAATTTGGTGGTGGAGATTGAAATTGGGGTGTGGAAAGAGAGATGAAACCGAATTAACATTTTCGTTATGTTTGAAGTTAAAAAACAAACACGACTGTATGTTAACAAAAGAACGCGCGTAAAAACAGTACGGATATTAGAAAGCGCACATTGGGGAAGACGGTGCACTTTGATCTGCTACAACGTTTTTTGTTGTGTACTGATAAAGCAAGTGATTATATAGGGAAGATGTGAATCGATCATTGTTTGGAAAATTTTATCATTTAAAAATAAATAATGGCTTTCTTAAATTTAACGAAATGATAAATATCATATTAATAGACCAAAACATATAATTAACGGGACAGGAAATTTGCATGGTGCTAACGATTTTGTGGCAAACTTCTTTTAATATAAAACGACTTATATTTTTTACAGAATTACTTCAAATCAAAAATTTGGCGAACTCAACTGTGTTTGTCACTTTCAGACGTTAAAAAAGACTTTATACAACAAGATAATCTATTTTCTAATAAATGTTTTGAGAATTTCATTAAATTCTATGAACAGTTCACATAATTACATTGAATTATATTTCTAAATTGTAATTGGGATTTGAAATAGATGATAAAAGACAAATAAGGAGAGACTATTTATAATAATTGAATAGTTATGGTGTCTTTTTATTCAAAAGACATAATATAGATACATTGAACTATTTGCACTTTTATATGTCCTTTTACTAGAATTTATGTATTTTAATGAATATAATATCAAGGAACATCCCATTACTCGTACGACTTAATTACTATTACTTTAGCCCGTACCATCACACTTGTGGTGTACCCCACACTTAATGTATTTATAAAACAATTTACAAATTTCAATAATTTATTAATCATTTTTTATTCACCTTTATGTGACGTATCCATCAAATAATATATTTTAATAAAAATATACCTTTAATTAAAATTCCGTTCCATGTCGTCAACAATGTTTTTGAATCACTTGTGTAATCATTGTTTTCCTTCTTGTAATCATTATTCAGTTAATTTTCAATGCGTTTCTTAGAAAACGATATCCATTCTCGATAATTTTCTAACGATAATGTCATTCGGTTGTCCATCTTTGGATGACCTTTTTCGTTGGCTTATATTTGTCATAAAATCGAGAAAACATTAATATCTTCTTGTGATTGTTAGGTAAATTTTATCATATAACAATGAATAATGGCTTTCTTGAATTTAACGAAATGAAAATTATCATATTAACGAACCAAAACATATAATTAATAGGGCAGAAAATTTGTATAAATTAGAAATGCGAAAATTAAATCAAACCGGACAAAATAAGGGAAGTCGAGTCTTGTGAAACACAATTTCCAAAAGAAGATATTGTCCCGCACTGGTGCTAACGGTTTTGTAGCAATCTTCTCTAAAGATAAAACGACTTATTATTTTTTATAGAATCACTTCAAATCAAAAATTCGTCGAACTCTACTGTGTTTGTCACTTACAGATGTTGAAGGAGACTTTATGCAACAAGATAATCTATTTTCTAATATATATTTTTAGAATTTCATTGAAATCTATGAACAATTCGCATTATTCCATTGAATTTTGTTTATAAATTGTGAATGGGATTTGAAATGTATGATAAAAGACAAACAAGGAGGGAATATTTATAGTAATTGAATAGTTATGGTGTCTTTTTAGCCAAAAGGCATAAGTATAGATACATTAAATCTATCCTATCCAATCAAAGGACACATCCGTTAGCCTTTGAACTGAAAATCAGTTCAAAACAGTCTGATTCATTAAATACTTAACTGAAATACACAAATCCTGTTAATTTCTGACAGTTTCGTTAAGTTTCTGACAGAAGGTGGCATTTCTGCAAACTTTCTGACGAAAATTGGTGGTTACTATTAAATTTCTAACATATTCTGGCAGTAATAGTTAAATTTCTAACAGAAAGTCGTGTCTTTTCGTTAAATATAACATATAGACATGTATTTTTGCTATTTTTTCTAACGAAAGACTAACAAAGTTAGGTTTTAGAACTCAAAAGTGTTAATATGCTAACCAAACATATTAATCTCTTGATCC